>SJYA01008241.1:0-16951 GCA_006410615.1 Neotragus moschatus | reverse complement strand
CACAGTAAAAGTTGGCTCTAAGGTCTTCCAATGCTTTGGCAATGGCCTTCTCTTTGTCAACATAATCCTTGTACTTCTGCCTCAGTTCTTCTGTGTCTTCTTTTTCTACTTCTAGGACAAGGCGCCGTTCGGTAGCATCTTCAGCATAATCAAGCTCCATTTCCATGTGACCCATGCCCATGACATCATATTTGACGACGACTGGAATGGGATCTGTTCCCCCACTGCTAAGTTTACCATCACCACCACAAGTCCAGGATCATAATGCCTGAAGAGATTTTCCCAATCCCTGGCCCAGCTTCCACCCATGTTTCTGGAGTAAGCGATGTCCAATATTATCCTGGCTTTAAAAACTGGGCGATTCTATAGGCTTGTCAAGGGATGCTTGTTCAATTTCCAAATGTCCTTCTTCATACTGATCAAAGTGATTACCCTGAAAGTCTCGGTCCTCGTTGAAGCNTCCCTGGCCCAGCTTCCACCCATGTTTCTGGAGTAAGCGATGTCCAATATTATCCTGGCTTTAAAAACTGGGCGATTCTATAGGCTTGTCAAGGGATGCTTGTTCAATTTCCAAATGTCCTTCTTCATACTGATCAAAGTGATTACCCTGAAAGTCTCGGTCCTCGTTGAAGCGGGAGAAGCGGTCCGCCATTTTGCCGCCTTCACTCCTCTCAGGACGACACTCTCCGGTTCGCTCTTTCCCTCTCGCGACACCCGTCCCCTCACTCTCCTTCTGTGTTCCCCGCCTCCTCCCACGCCCACCCGCACGTAGGCGAGGGAGGACAGCACAGGCGCCTTTCTCGTGTTAATTTCTTTTAATTAAACTAATAAATGTTATTTTTTTAAATATGAATTAGGAATGCAAGGGATTTCTGTGTGTTAATTTTATATCCTGCAACTTTACTATATTCATTGATTAGCTNTATATATAGGTCTTTAGTTTCTTTAGGTAGGTATATTCCTAAGTATTTTATTCTTTTTGTTGCAATGGTAAATGGAATTGATTCCTTAATTTCTTTTTCTACTTTCTCATTATTAGTGTATAGGAATGCAAGGGATTTCTGTGTGTTAATTTTATATCCTGCAACTTTACTATATTCATTGATTAGCTCTAGTAATTTTCTGGTGGAGTCTTTAGGGTTTTCTATGTAGAGGATCATGTCATCTGCAAACAGTGAGAGTTTTACTTCTTCTTTTCCAATCTGGATTCCTTTTATTTCTTTTTCTTCTCTGATTGCTGTGGCTAGAACTTCCAAAACTATGTTGAATAGTAGTGGTGAGAGTGGGCACCCTTATCTTGTTCCTGACTTTAGGGGAAATGCTTTCAGTTTTTCACCACTGAGGTTAATGTTTGCTGTGGGTTTATCATATATGGCTTTTATCATGTTCAGGTATGTTCCTTCTATGCCTGCTTTCTGAAGGGTTTTTATCATAAATGGATAGTGAATTTGTCAAAGGCTTTCTCTGCATCTATTGAGATAATCATATTTTTTTATCTTTCAATTTGTTAATGTAGTATATTACATTGATTGATTTGTGAATACTGAAGAATCCTTGCATCCCTGGGATAAAGCCCAGTTGGTCATGATGTATGATCTTTTTAATATGCTGTTGGATTCTGTCTGCTAGAATTTTGTTAAGGATTTTGCATCTATGTTCATCAGTGATATTGACCTGTAGTTTTCTTTTTCGTGGCATCTTTGTCTGGTTTTGGTATTAGGGTGATGGTGGCCTCATAGAATAAATTTGGCAGTTTACCTTCCTCTGCAATTTTCTGGAAGCATTTGAACAGGATAGGTGTTAGCTCGTCTCTAAATTTTTGGTAGAATTCACCTGTGAAACCATCTGGTCCTGGGCTTTTGTTTGTTGGAAGATTTTTTATTACAGTTTCCATTTCTGTGCTTGTGATGGGTCTGTTAAGACTGTTTATTTATTCCTGGTTCAGTTTTGGAATAAAACTCTTAGTAAAATGCCAATTGTTTCCCACAGCCTATAACATGTTTGATTTCTTAGATTATAGCATGTTTTCACATTTATGAATGCCCATCACTGGGTGCCCTCACCCAAAATGAGACAATAATTTGTTAAATCTGATGTTTTAAAAATGAAAACTTATATTTCAAACTGGATTTGTCTTTTATTAATTACTATTTGTCTTCAGTAATTACTATTAATTAGAAAAGCTTTTCTTATTAATTAGCCATGACACTAAGAATATAACTTTTTTCAGTGATTATATTTAATACATACACATTTAAAAAATTGCTTATTCTATATTTGCCATTCAGTGTTGATAGCTTCAAAGAATTTTAAATTACATATGCTAACTATTGAAAATATGAAAAGAGAAAATTGCAAAGAGAAAGTAATAATCATTTAAAATTTCACCATTAGAAGGTCAACATTCTTATTTCAATGAATGTATTTCCACATATCACATAATCCTTCTATTTGGAGAGATTTATGATGTCAAATGTATCATATCTTAAGTATATATATATATTTATTTATATATACACACATATATATTAGTATCTGTTTCTGGATTTCTTTTGATGTTTGGTTTCATATCTTATATTATTCTGTACATTTATGGACAGTTCACCATATGCTGTCCCACACATCAAACAGTCACATACTAATTCCATGACATTCCTCTGTTTCTGAATTATCTTGTCTATTAATAATTTATTGATAGATCTTAAACTTTTTCAACTACTTTCCTTAAATATTGAACTGCTCATGGAACATGTACCAAGAAATTATATGTTTAAGTGAATTCTAAGGCAATAATTATAAATTAGATTTAATTTTCCAATATATTTACTTGCTACTTTGTAGATATAAAGGAAAAACTCCAAGTTTTGTTTTTATATTTTTCCTTTCCTCCCTGGTCAGTCATAAAATCTCCTTAAAATTTTGTCACTTTTATGCAGAAATCTTCCTCATTTACTTTTCTTGAGAATTGTTTCCTGGAGAAACAAAATATAAACAACAAATCAACCAGCCAATTAGCAAATAAAAATAAACATTAAAAAAGAGAAAAACATGAAAATAAGTTCAGATGCCCTCCACGCACAAGTACAAACTGAATTTCTAACCATCAACTTCTTGTAATCCAATAAAATCCATAGGGTGGACATTCATGCTGGAAAAGGCTCTGCAGACTGTGCAGACCCAAGAAAGTAGATTGAAAATTGTTACTCTCACTTGGGTCTCTTTAGACCTCTGACCAACACCACCTTTGGAAAGCCAAGAGGTGAACTGAAAATCTAAGGCCACTCCCCATCTGTTGTGGGTTGAGTTATGTCTTTCCCAAAATTCATACACTGAGGTCATAACTCTCAGTATCTCAGAATTTGAGGTTGCTATATTTGGAAACAAGAATGTTGCATGTAAAATTAATTAAGGTGAGGTTATATTGGACTAGAAGGGCCCCTAATCCAATATGATTAGTATCTTTATTCAAAGGGAACATTTGGGCATAGAAGTATGCCAGGGAGGTGTCATGAATGGAGTTATGCTGCCACAAGCAAAGGAGCTACCAGAAACCAGGAGAGACCTGGAACAGACCCTTCCCTAGAGTCTACAGATGGGGCAAGAACCTGGGAACAACTTGAGCTCAGACTTAAAAGCTAGATAACTATGAAGCAATCATTTATGTTAAGTCACTGATTTTGTGAACCATGATTATGGGCACCAGGTCACTAATATCCCATTTTTCTTATTTTAAAATATATTTTGTCAGTTTCTACTTTCCCTGTACCAATCTTTCCATTACTTGTGACAGCAAACTGTCCGACTCTTATGGGCACATACATAATATTCATTATCTTTTCAAAGAAAATCTTAACTCTATGTGATCTTCCTAACATTATTCCTTCATGTTTGTTTCCCTTTCATACCAAGCTTTTATGGATCTGAGGACCAGAAAACACCATCAGGAATGTGTGTCTCTCATGAGGGCAGGTAGGCTGTGCCCTCACAACAGAGATAATTACCATCACTTCAGCACTAAAACTACCAATAAGAACAAGGAAGAGGGAATCTCTGCAGTCTAGACTTGAACACACAGTGGGTAGAAATGACGCTGCCTCTGGTGAAGGCAATGACCCAACATGGAAGTATCCCTCTCAAGGCTCAGTGATCTAAGGACCCAAGGACCCACACAGTGTGTTGCCTTTCTCACCTACAGATTCAAAGCACACAGTCCCTTCCAGGGGTTGGTAGCAGGTTACTCACTTGTTTTCCACATCCTGGATGGTGTCAGGCAGAGGCAGATGTCTGGTTTCAGGTTGGAGAAGGACGAGAAGACTAGCAATGATGGGACACACTCCATAGATGATCCAGGGCAGAGTGGGTAGATACACCACTAGGGTCATCAGCAGGGGAGCCAGTGCTGCCCCACACCTACTAGCCATCATATCTATGCCTGCAGCTTTTGCTCTAAATAATGACAAGTAATAACTTTTGTGATAATTCAGTAAAAATATGCACTTGTAATTTATGATCTATTATTTTGACATGATTATGGAAGACAATAGAAAACAATTATTAAATACTTGGGTTTGATGACCAACACTTATTTTTGCACTTTACTCTGTGATTTTCCAGCTGTCTTTGTCAGGGTCAAAGTGTGAAAGACCCATTGTCATAACTAAACAGAACATTACACACTCTTCCTATTCTAACAAATGGCCCCCAAAATTAATGAAATGAAGCACTGAAGTATTGCTTAGGACAGTGCATCGCCCCAAATCAGCTTTTTCAATAAACCGTGGCTATAATTGCTGTTAGCATATCACTGGTACAGTTAAAAACAATTGCTTTATAGTTAACATTTCCTATTATGCTTATTCCTGCAACAACCATCAGTTAGCTGGGAAAGTATTTTTGGGGGTGGCGGCAGAACATTCATAAACTCATATACCTGACAAGAGTGGGGAGGAGTTCAACAAAGTGGACAGAAATACTGGTGTTAGAGGCAGCAACACAGCCCATTCCCACACTTGCCAAAGTCACACGCACGGTCTGCATTTCTGGAGACAAGAAGATCAGAGAGATTAAAATAACTATGTGGAAGGAATCAGCATCCACCAAATTTAGCCAGGGGGAAAAAAACCCTACTGCTTTCCCTGTATGTTTGAAATATATTGTAGAAAATTGTACAGTGCCAGTGATCATGGGGTGGCTGAACAAATGAAAAATGTAAAATTATAAATATAGGTGGTAAAAAGTACATAAAGGTATCTGGATTAATTGCAGCAAATCTCTTCACATAGGTGAGATTTACTAGAGAAGCAGAAGAAAAAATGCATCTGGCAGGAATTTGCTTTTACTTATTCAGTCCAGTACTTGTTATATCCTAATGGTAGAAGATAGGACCATCATGCAGTCAATTTCTGAATCTAAGGCTCATTCTAACCTTGAGGACTTTGTGATTAAAGTGCAGAATTTAAAGTTATCAATCATCCTGGTGTACCTGGGAATTAGCAGATTTTAATAAGGTGAGACTTTCATTGATAAAATCAGAAAAGTCCCAGGTAAACCCAAATGAGTCAGTCAACCTAGAGCAGATACAGCATCGCCATGGGGTAAGCATGACACCAGAGAGTACTAGAAGGACAGGATTAATCTCTGAAAGGACAGGCAAACGATCTAGGTTTAGATCAATTTTAGTTTTTTTTTTTTTCTTGTTTCTTCTTTTAAATTTTATTTTATTAGGAGACCTACTAGGAAAGAATGGAAGAATGGAAACCTACTAGGAAAAACAAAAGAAGTCAAAATTTGTTGCTGTTGTTGTTTAGTTGCAAAGTCATGTCTGACTCTTTTGTAACCCCAAGGACTGTAGCCCCTCCAGGCTCCTCCNTTGTTTCTTCTTTTAAATTTTATTTTATTAGGAGACCTACTAGGAAAGAATGGAAGAATGGAAACCTACTAGGAAAAACAAAAGAAGTCAAAACTTGTTGCTGTTGTTGTTTAGTTGCAAAGTCATGTCTGACTCTTTTGTAACCCCAAGGACTGTAGCCCCTCCAGGCTCCTCCATCCATGGGATTTTCCAGGCAAGAATACTGGAGTGGGTTGCCATCTGCTTCTCCAGGGGATGTTCCTGACCCAGGGATAAAACCCACATCTTCTGCATTGGCAAGCAGGTTCTTTACCACTGAGCCATCAGAGAAGTCCCAATTCAAAATTAGGGAAACACTTGTTCCCTATGTTCAAATGCTCAAAGAATCAATTTTCTGAGCAATATAAAAATAAATCTAATTATAGCAATATAATATTGGAAACAAACTTTACTGTAAGGCAGTAAGCCTGCATCATCAATGATATTCTGAGGGGCAGAGTTCACCAGTCTATGAGGATGTAAAACACATTTCTACACTGGGAGATGGCAAAACATTGTGCCCACTAAGATTCTCCTAGTCATTACATAACATCATTCTATTAACATATGAAGTAATTGAAATTGAAAAAGGGAATTGAAAAGGGTTTTAATATGCTTAAACTCTTCTTCCTGCTGTACATTCTTTCATTACTTGAAGAAGAAGTTTTTTTTTGTTTTTTTTTTTCATTTCCTGGACTGCTTCCATAAGCAAGAGATGTAGTTATGGTGACTTAACCCCACAGTCACATGTGGATATATAGATAATGGGGAAGTAGACCAGCCATCAAAGCTGGCAATGAGGAGCCCAGAGGGGGTGATCATATTGTATCCTCGCCTGGAATATAATTGCAAGACCCTGCCCCTCCATGTTTGTTATCAAAAGAGTGAGTGAGTGTATGTGTGCTCTCTCATGCCCAACTCCTTGTGACCCCATAGATCTGTAGACTGCCAGGCTCCTCTGTACATGGGATTTCCCAGGCAAGAATATTGGAATGGGTCGCCATTTCCTCCTCCAGGGGATCTTCCTGGCCCAGGGACTGAATCTGCATCTCCTGTGGCTCCTGCTTTGTCTGACAGATTCTTTACTGCTGAGCCACCAGAGAAGCCCAAAAGAGTGAATGGGTGAAGAGAAAGTGAACAATTGCTGTTCTGGAGAAACTGAAATAAATGGCACTAGTTTCCAACATTTCCCTAATGGAGTGAATATAGACATATGCCTGATTTGTCCCTCACCAGCACGTGACTCATTTCTCAACAACTTATTAGCAGAGTTTCTCATTAACAATCATATTGGTTTAGGGGGAATGCTTAGCCCTTAATTAGGATCTCTCTTTAATACTGGCTTCCAAAGAGTGTGATCAATTGCAGTCCCTGAAGGAGTAGAAAAAGACCCTTCCTTTCCCCAGAGCCCAGTCTTCTCTCACCTTGGGGCACAAATGTGTTGACCAAAATGGAAAGTCCCACCAGGAACATGAAAAGGGTCTGAGTTGGTCGACGGCCCATGTGATTCAATACTGGAGGTATAAGACATCGGGTTAAGCCAGTGAGAGCTCCAAAGATGACCTGGAACAGGAATATGTTGCTCCCAAAGTGTTGTAGATTGACGAAGATGCCAAAATAGGGTACTGTGGTTCCAAACCTGTAGTAAACAAAAGAGGGAAGACAGAAGCCATAAAATTGAGAGCCCAGATGCTACAGCTGATGATTCTATTCACCCAGGCAGCTAGTGGTCGAGGTTAAAGAATAAAGTACCAATCTGATTTCTCCAGTTATAGAGGTAAAATTATCATAAATAATTACATGGAGTCACTGGGACTGAAAAGAGATCAAACCAGTGAATCCTAAAGGAAATCACCCTGAATATTCATTGGGAGGACTGATACTGAAGCTGAAACTCCAATACTCTGGCTACCTGATGTGAAGAGCCAATTCACTGGAAAAGATGCTAATACTGGGAAAGACTGAAGTCAGGATAAGGGGATGACTGAGGATGAGATGGTGGTACGGCATCATCGACTCAATGGACATGACTTTGAGCAAACTCCGGGAGATGGTGAAAGGCAGGGAAACCTGGATTGCTGCTATTCATGGGGTCTCAGAGTAGGGCACGACTGAGTAACTGAATAACAAATATATGAAAATGATACTCCTTCTGTCTTTCTTTTGTCTGAGTCCCTGAGCATAGAGTTGGCAGTGACAGGAAAGCATACCTGCTCTGATCAGCAAATTGGGTGCTACATAGAAATTGAATGGAGAAGACTAAAACTAGGAATTTAGAAAAAAAAAAAACTTTATGAGGTTTGTCTGTGTGCTGTGAATCTGACATCTCCTACCCCAAACCCAATATTGTAAACCATTTCTCTTTTCTCAACTAGTGGTTAAAGCTGTGAAGATACCATGTGTGTCTTCTTGACCTGGGAGCATAATATCCTGGGTTTTAACACAATTCTGGGGAATTCAAAGTTCATATATGATTTCTTAGGTCTAAGAGAACATGTGAGAATTCAGAAGAACAAACATACATATACCACACCATCAGAAATGGAATCAAATATTCCAACTTGGGGTCAACCTTTTACCCAGAAAACGTCTAAAGGAAAAGAGTCCACTTTAATGATCTACTACACCCAGAGAGAGCTACACTTAGACATTACAACAGAAGAAACACCACCGCTGCTGCTGCTGCTAAGTCACTTCAGTCGTGTCCGACCCTGTGCAACCCCATAGACAGCAGCCCACCAGGCTCCCCTATCCCTGGGATTCTCTAGGCAAGAACACTGGAGTGGGTTGCCATTTCCTTCTCCAATGCTTGAAAGTGAAAAGTCGAAGTGAAGTCGCTCAGTCGTGTCTGACTCTTCGCGACCCCATGGACTGCACCAGAAACACCACAGATCATAGCAATTGCAAGCAAGTCCTCTCTTGACCATTATCTCTGCTTTTTCCTTCCCCTCTGATTGTCTAGGATTCAGGAACAAAAGTCTGTGTCCTAGTGGGTATGGAAAAGGTGAAAAAGCACAATGCAGTTAAATACAGAAGCAGGCTACTAGGGTATTCCTAGGAAGATGTAAATTGTACAATACAATAACTGCTTTCTTAAGCTTGGGGAATGTCTATATTGTCATGTATGCTTTTCATTCTTGATTGTTAAATCTTCAAAAATTTAGAATTATATTTAAAATTTCTCCTTTTGACTCTACCAAAATACAAGCACTTATATACTCTCATGGCATAATGAATGATATTTTCACAGGAACCATTGTGTTAACACTCAAATAAAGTGTTAATCACTCAGTCATGTCCGACTCATTGCTATCCCATGGACTATAGCCCACCAAGCTCCTCTATCCATGGGGTTCTCCAGGCAAGAATACTGGAGTGGGTTGACATGCCCTCTTCCAAGGGATCTCCCCCACCCGGGGATCCAACCCAGGTCTCCTGCATTGCAGAGACTTTACCATCTGAGTCACCTGGGAAGCCCCAACACTCAAATAAGCTGAATCCAAATTGAAAACAAGTAACAGTTCACCAACACTGGAGTACATGTAGACATTGTAGCTTAAGCATCTAGTGGAAACTAAAGCCCTAGGGAGGAGAACAGCCTACTGTTATACACAACAGAATGGATGAATCTTTGTGAATGAGCATAAAGAAAGGGGGCTGTCTCTGAACCCATCTGTCATTTACATTATGTAAAATAATCAGGCAACACTCATCTGTAGTGAAGAAGATAAGACCAGTTGCTAATTTTTATTTTTCACAGGAGAGGGTAGTGAGGAGAGAATAGAGTCAGGCAGTGGTGCTGGTGGTGATTGTTGTGCAACTGGATAGTTGACAGGAACTCCTGGGAAATTTGAATTCTCTGTCTTGATCAGAGGTTGGTTACATTTTTACATATTGATATATTCATTGATTTGTATATATTCTTAACCTTCAGGTTTATGTTTCATTTTTTTATTAAAATATTTTATTATAAAAGTATTTCTTGCACACAGGAAAAATAAAGAGAATAATATGTATCCACCATTTCAGTACATTGTCTAATTGCTTTACTTATTTACTCACTTAATAGCATTGAAGTTTTATAGATACAACTGAAGTTCCCTGTATGTTCCTTCTTGATCTCGTCTCCTTCAGTCCTCCCAAAGGTGCTGATACTTACCATTGACATGCTTGCTCTTCTACTCTTGTTACACATGTGTGTATCCTATGCATACTGGTATAGTATTGTATATAAGATTGTTTTACCTTTTTTCAATGTAAAACAATTGGAATCATGCTGATAAATCACAAATCATTCTGAATTTTTCTTTTTCCTTCTGTTTTTACAGCTGCATCTATGTTGATGCAGTTGGCCCTAGTTCAATCATTTTAACAGCTGTAAGATATTACACTGTACAAATGTACAAATTTGTACGAATTACATTGTACAAATATACTACAAATTAGTCATTAGTTTTCTATTAGCAGAGTAGAATTTTCCCTCTTGACCTGGAGGTTGGTTACATTTTTACATATTGACATATTCATTGATTCATATATATTCTTGATCTCTTCATGTATCTGTTTTAAAAATTTGCTTCAATTAAACTGAAAGATAAATATAGAAAAGTAAGTGCTAAGATCTGTTCTTAATGGAAGTTCTCAACATCAGTCTCCAGTGAAGAGACAAATAGAGTGATAAAATCTAACTCTTCATCATACAATCAGTTTCTTGTGGGTCTTAGTTGGTGTTTCCCTCATCTTTTATTTTCAAATCACCGTCTCCCTCTCACAACACTTTTGTAACCTTTGAAATAAATAGTTTTATGCCCCAGTTCTTTGAATGTTGCCATGCACTGTGAGCAAGCCCACCTCACAAAGAACAGAAGACAGATTCTTTTTCGCAGGTTGGGTGTGCGGAACAAGTCAAACACAGTGGTTTTCATCTGTGCTGTCTTCAGCTCCTCCTGCATGGTCACGCTCAAACCCTTCAACAACAACAAACGCATATCATTTGCCAACATAGTTCGAGGTATAGTGGTTAGCATTGGATCCCCAAAGGACAGAAATGACGCATTCCCTTTCTTTCTGTGTGTGCGTGCTAAGTCACTTCAGTTGTATCCGATTCTTGCGACCCTATGGACAGTTCCTCACCAGGCTCCTCTGTTCATGGGATTCTCCAGACAAGAATACTGGAATGGGTTGCCATGCCCTCCTCCAGGGGATCTTCCCAACCCAGGGATCAAACCCACATTTCTTATGTCTATCTCCATTGGCAGGCAGGTTCTTTACCACTAGCATCACCCGGAAAGCCCCTCCTTCTTTCTAGTGTAACATATTATACATGAAACCACAAGTGTGACTGTGATATGAAGGAGTATGTAAGGAGTTAAGGGAAACTCCAGGAAATTAAATGGCAACAACAAAATTTTGAAAATGAGGTCATGATATCCAAGGGAGTACAGAACCTATAGATTCAGTTCAGGAAATGAACTAAAGTAGTTGCACAGCAAGCAAAGCTTCTTTTCTCTGAAATAGACATGAAAGAGAACTGAGCTTGTCTTCTTGACTAACTGCCCTGTTAGGAAACCAGCTTGTCTATCTCAAGAAGGAGAAGGCAGGTGTCAGTTTATCTCTTCTCTACAACCCTTAACCACCCTCCCTTCCCTTCTCACCTCCATGTTCAGAGTTGCTTCAGCATTCTTCATTCCATTTCTGTGTGCAACTTTCTTAAGTTCCTTTAAGCCCTCATCTGGTTTATTGGTGATAATCAGCCACCGAGCAGATTCCACCAGCCACCTGAAGGAAGGCACATAAGTGCAGTCAGCTCTCTTTTTTAATGTATTGTATGATTCTTGACAGCAGATGCTTTTTGCCTTCCATCTATACCCACCGTTTCACTTGTTGGATTCACAGACCCTGGAGTCAAATTTCCTCTCTGCTTACTCAGGAAGAGAATTTCCAAGAAGCTTATGAATTTGAAGGTGGAGAGTCCTTCATATCCATATTCTCTTTGAAAGCTTTGCATGGGATCTAACAACTTTGTGAATATAGTATATATTTATAATATATATTCTGAAAAAAAAGAAGCCCCGAAATGGCGTAAGCTTTGCTGAGTCGCTTCAATCATGTCCGACTCTGTGTGACCCCATAGACGGCAGCCCACCAGGCTCCCCTNATATAAGACTTATTTAGATACACAAAATAAAATCTATCACCATCAGATTCTTACTATAAGAAATTTAAAGGAAATCTTTCAGGGAGATTGAATAAAAAGAAAGACCAACTGATACAAGTCTTTGGGAAAAGCACTTCAAATATTAAAAAAAATTAAAATATTAAAAGCAAAAGGATAGGGAAAATATGCTATGCAAATATTAAGCAAAATAAAACTGGAATGACTATAATAATTTCAAAGTAGTTTTAAGAACAAAAAACTCTGAGAAATGATGAATTCAATTTCCTAATTAGAAAGGGATCACTTTAAAAAGACATAAAAATCCTAAAAAATGGTGCACCTCAAAATGCATCAAGCAAGACTTGAGAGATCTGAGGTAGAAATAGTCAAATCACACATTTATTTTTGATGCCATGATCCTGACAAAATCCCCCTGTAAATAGTCTACATTGTCTAGATTAATGTTTAAGAGTCTAAGTTGTCCCCAGGTTACTACATTATTGAGAGTATTGCTCATCATCTGCCTTTGTATTGTTAAACTTTGCTTCTCTGCTGCTGCTGCTAAGTCACTTCAGTCGTGTCCACCTCTGTACGACCCCGCAGACGGCAGCCCACCAGGCTCCCCTGTCCCTGGGATTCCCAAGGCAAGAACACTGGAGTGGGTTGCCATTTCCTTCTCCAATGCATGAAAGTGAAAAGTGAAAGTGAAGTCGCTCAGTCGTGTCCGACCCTCAGCAACGCCATGGACTGCAGCCTTCCAGGCTCCTCTGTCCATGGGATTTTTCAGGCAAGAGTACTAGAGTGGGGTGCCATTACCTTCTCCGGATGTAAGCTTATAGCCCAACAAATATTGCAAATACTCTTGCTGCTACCAACACTGTTGGTACTTAACTACACAAGTGAGTCACTTATTTACATCTGCCTCAGATTTCTCATCAATAAAATGGGGACTGTATTGCCACCTTCTTTGTAGAACTGGAAAGAAGATAAAATGACTTGGGAGGTGATTCTGACAAGGACTACACTCTGCTCCTTCTTTAAACTCATCTCAGTGTATTAAATCTATCCTTTTGTGATCACTTAAACTGATTCTCCCTAGACTGGCTTTAAGAGTGAGGGTGGAACTACCCATAAGTAAATGTTTGTTAAAACTATTTAAGGGAAAAGGAAGTGCTGAACACATAACAGAAATCACCCTATCTACATGCCATTTTTAGTAATGGAGAAATTATGCCACTACTTTGTCAACTGGCTATATGAACAAATTTGTTGCCTCTCCCTTTATCCAAAATCAGCAACAACATAGAAAATCGTCGAGTCTTTACCATATTGGAGTCATTCCAAAGGTCAAAAAACAGTATTTTAAAAATATGTCTGTGCCTATATTTTATACTAAGGAAAATAATATTAGCCTAACTCTGACCACTATACTGGATAAAACTTATAAAGATGGCAGAAAATATCTAGAAATCCCAGACAGAAAAGTCATTATTACTCTGTGTTCTGCTTCTCAAATCTCAAATCCCACAGAGTGAACAGATAAAGACATGGGGTTTAGGTCCAAACAATAAAAATGGTCCGTGGAATAAGAAAATCAATATATCTTAATTCAATATGCATTTTCATCCTAGGTTCCCATAAGACAGAGTTAGAGAGAAGGCTCATACCTTGAGGAGAGAAAGAGGACAAAGAAAGGTACAGACACCACCAGCTGCAGGGTGCGCCACTCTCGAAAAACGAAAGCCAGTCCTCCCAGCATCACCTGTCCCATACTAAAGGTACAGGATATCAGTGTTAATATCACGGCTTTTGACTGGGATCTTGTCCACTCTATAACTGGAAGAAAATCCAAAGGGGATATTAATGTCACATAAAGATGAAATTCCAAAGTGATTTTTAAGGCTTGGACAATGGGAAGAGACCAAAATTGTTGACTTACTCAGCAAAATGTTGTTTGCCACAATGACCACAGCAGAACAGCCTGACCAGAAGCGTAGCAAGCAGTAAATGAGGAAGGTGGGAGCAAAGGCTGTACAGGTCCCAGAGACGGCAAGCTGGAGCAAACAGCACCTGAGAATCAACTTCCGCCCAAACCTAAGAAACAGAACCTGCTTGGATGATGGGAATAATGATAATTTGTGGTAAAAACATAAGAAACCAAAAGAATACTCTGAAATTTAGAGAATGTTTTAACAAGTGATTCTTTGTACATGAAAGCTTTTTACAAAGAAGAAGGGCTAAATCAACAATAGGAATCTCCTTAAATAACACTCTTTTTCTATAGACTAACAAGACCAAAACCTCATCCTCCAATCACCAGGTGGCCTCTGACACCAAGTGGCACCATATAAAATGAACTATAATGTTGGAACTTGGAAAATACCATAAGAACCAACCATACTAACATAGGTATTTAGCAAAGTAGAAAATCTGTACAGTGTCCAGAACACAAGAGAGCTAAAAGTGTACTTGGGTCTCTAGGACCAGACAGATTAAGGTTAAACTGATGCAAAAGATCAGTGGACCAATGCATCAGAGTTGCTGAAGGTTTATAACTGCCATATGACCTAGCAATCCCACTGCTGGGCATACACACCGAGAAATGAAGAATTGAAAGAGACACGTGCACCCCAATGTTCATCACAGCTCTGTTTATAATAGCCAGGCCATGGAAGCAACATAGATGTCCATCAGCAGATGAATGGATAAGAAAGCTGTGGTACATATACACACCAGAGTATTACTCAGCCATTAAAAAGAATACAATTGAGTCAGTTCTAATGAGTGGATGAAACTGGAGCCTATTATACAGAGTGAAATAAGCCAGAAAGAAAAACACCAATACAGTATACTAACACTTCCCTGGTGGCTCGGACGGTAAAGCATCTGTCTACAATGCGGGAGACCCGGGTTCGATCCCTGGGTTGGGAAGATCCCCTGGAGAAGGAAATGGCAATACACTCCAGGACCATTTGCCTGGAAAATCCCATGGACAGAGGAGTCTGGTAGGCTACAGCCCATGGGGTCGCAAAGAGTCAGACACGACTGAGCGACTTCACTCACTCAACACATATATATGGAATTTAGAAGATAGTAACAATAACCTTGTATGCAAGACAGCAAAAGAGACACAGATGTATATAACCGACTTTTGGACTCTGTGGGAGAGGGAGAGGGTGGGATGACTTGGGTGAATGGCATTGAAACATGTGTAATATCATATATGAAACGAATCGCCAGACCAGAGTCAATGCATGATACAGGATGCTCCAGGCTGGTGCACTGGGATGACCCAGAGGGATGGTATGGGGAGGGAGGTGGGAGGGGGTTCATGTTGATGTATAGCAAAACCAATACAATAGTGTAAAGTAATTAGCCTCCAATTAAAATAAATTTATATTAAAAAAGAGCCACTCTTTGATGAATCTGGATTTATAGGCTTCAAGAAGTGTGCTTTTCTAGAACATAATATAAAAGTATCATAACCCAGACAGCAGACATTATATAAATTTCTCAGAAGAAAGAATTATGTAAGATGGAGAATGAAGTGAAAAGTAAGGTGAAGGACAAATAAGAAAAAGTGAATTCTGTGTTCCATGAGCATCAAGAAAATAGGGCCTTAGTGGAGGCAACCTGGATTAAACAGGATCTGCTAATCTATATGCCAGTAATAAAAACAGATAGACAATCTGGAATTGAAAATTCCTCTGTAATCCTTAAAACATAACTCTTAAAATGCTCAAATAATTCACCCTAAAAATAGAAAACGTGAACCATAAGAACAAGCATCACCAAAAATCATAATTATTATCACCATCAAGAAAACAATGCAGAAAACAAACAAACAAAAAAGAAATGTTAGAATGAGAAAAATTAAAACAACAACCACATCTTGAGTTGCAGTGCCATGCACAGTGCTTCAGCACATGCCCTAACTGCATGGGCCAGCCTCGGCCCTTTATACTTATAACTGATCTGAGTGCAGGGTGGAGGTTGCTGCATGCAGCATCCTATGAGCAAGTGAAACTAGACAAAGCACAGAGGAAAGGGGCGGGGGTGGGGGGGAGATCCAAAGAAACTAGAGGCTGGAGATGTTGAGTATTGATCCAAGCTCTCAAGGTGATAGAGAAAACCACAGCAGAAGCCTTGGTAATCCCCACCACATGCTCTTCTGGTCCTTGTCAGAGCCTAAGAGCTGGGGTTAGAAGAGACAGAAGTTCAAATCCTGGTGACACCATGTTCAAGCTGGGAAATGAGTGAAGAGAGACTTCTGGGATGCTGACAAGAGCAATAGATGATTGATTTTGGATTGTAATCTTCCCACGGACAGTTGCCCATTCCTCAGTTCTATGAGGCTTTTGTTCATCACAGGGCCACACATAGTGTTTTCCTTAGAACTTGAGTAAAAATTCACTGCTCAGCCACAGCCTCCCACCTCCATTCCTCACAAGTATCCTCTTCCCAGCAGATCAAGCCCCAAACCTTTGCAGTGGGAACACTGACTTCAAGACCCTACACTACCAGAAAACTAACCCTAGGGAGTAGCAAATAGTGAAAACTCACACAAAGGAAATCACTTGAATACAAGACCCAGCATTATTCAACCACCAGCAGCACCTTGTGCAAATGCCTCACCCAAACAACAAATAAAACAAAAATACAAACCCAATCATCAGCAGACAGTTTTATCACCTCACTCAGCCTTGCCCATTAGAGGAAAATCAAGCAAACAAACAAAAACTCAGCACAAATTTTACTCTATACGAAGCTTACATCTATATGAAGCTTACACAAAGCACTGGACCAACCACAGGAGGGAAGAAACCAAAACGAAGAAAGAATTCAACCTTGAGGTCTGGGAAAAGGAACCTCAAATACAATGAGTTTAAAAAAAAAATAGTATAAAT
>SJYA01008240.1:0-16857 GCA_006410615.1 Neotragus moschatus | reverse complement strand
TCTCCCAGCAATCTTGATTCCAGCTTGTGTTTCTTCCAGTCCGGCATTTCTCATGATGTATTCTGCATAAAGTTAAATAAGCAGTTGACAATATACAGCCTTGATGTCCTGTTTTTCCTATTTGGAACCAGCGTGTTGTTCCATGTCCAGTTCTCACTGTTGCTTCCTGACCTGCGTCCATAGATAGCTTCTGTACATCTGTGCCTCTCACTCTCTTTTACACAGAGGATCATCTATACTATTATTCTTGATTCCATATATATCTGTTCTCCATATTTGAATAGTTTTGGAAATTACTTCACTTTCTTTTTCAAAGCTTCTAAAATATTTAAGAAGCACTCTCGTGCTTGGCGTGATGCACTATAAAATGTCCATAATTCCTGTTTATTACTGCTTAGCCAACCTTCACTTTTTCCCTTGTTTGTTTTATTTTCCTGCCATAAAGTTTCTACAACCTGAAACGCTGAACGTTTGAATGTTCCCGCTATGTAAAGATTTGAAGGCACAGTGTAGGTGATAAATGCTTGCATATGTGTCTTTATTCCACTTACCCCATCTTTGTTTTTAACCAGCAAGTATAAGACTTTCCTCGGTCACTTGAAAATTTAAGAAGAAAAAGGAAAAATTAGAGGCATCATTTGTACCCTCAGTTTAAGAGATAGCTTGGGAAGTTTTAGTTATGCTACCTGTATGGTGATAAGAAATCTACAGGACATGACTAGAATTTTTTCTTCCAATTTTATTGAGAAATGGCTGACATCCAGCACTGTATAAATTTAGATACTGTATAGGTTAAGTTTAGATACTGTATAAGTTTAAGTCTAACAGCATAATGGCTTGTGGTTTTAATCTCATAATTACTTGAGAACTCTTAGGATTTAATCTCTTAGCAACTCTCGTACATTACTGTGCAGCTTTTCTGTGATCATCATGATGTCTGTTATATCTCCATCATTTATCTTGTAGCTGAAAGTTGATCTCTTTTGACCCCCTTTATACAATTCCCCCACCACCTACACTCTGCCTCTGGGAACCACAAAGTTGATTCCTTTTTTCTCCCATGAGTTTGTAAGCTTCTTTTTTAGATGCCATATTTAAGTGAAATCATTAGTATTTGTCTTTCTCTAGCTTTTAGCATGATATACTCTCATAATATGCCCTCACACACACACACACATATATATATATATACATATATGTGACAATGTATGTTGCCACAGATATCAGGATTTTCTCATTTTTGCCCGCTGAATAGTAGTCTTATATTTTCTTCATTCATTCAACCTCTTCATGGAAACGTGGGTTGTTTCTACATCTTGGTGATTGTGAGGAAAGATGCGACGAGGGTGCAGATATCTCTTGGACGTAATGCTTTTGTTTGCCTCAGACAAGTACCCAGAAGTAGACTGCTGTATCATTTTGCAGTTCTATCTTTAATTTTTTGGTGGGGCGGAGAGNTCATTCAACCTCTTCATGGAAACGTGGGTTGTTTCTACATCTTGGTGATTGTGAGGAAAGATGCGACGAGGGTGCAGATATCTCTTGGACGTAATGCTTTTGTTTGCCTCAGACAAGTACCCAGAAGTAGACTGCTGTATCATTTTGCAGTTCTATCTTTAATTTTTTGGTGGGGCGGAGAGGGCAATGGCACCCCACTCCAGTACTCTTGCCTGGAAAATCCCATGGAAGGAGGAGCCTGGTGGGCTGCAGTCCATGGGATCTCAAAGAGTCAGACATGACTGAGTGACTTCCCTTTCACTTTTCACTTTCCTGCATTGGAGAAGGAAATGGCAACCCACTCCAGTGTTCTTGCCTGGAGAATCCCAGGGACGGGGGAGCCTGGTGGGCTGCCGTCTATGGGGTCGCACAGAGTCGGACACGACTGCAGCGCCTTAGCAGCAGTAGCAGGCCACACAGTTTTCTGAAAAGGAATTGTACATTGGGAGACAGAAGAGTGTACAGAATAAAAGATCCATATCCAAAAGCATGAGTAAATCAGGAGAAGCTGAAAGGTGAGTGAGGACCAAACATTTGAATCTCTGAGAAGAAAGTGAAGGAGAGAGGATGATTTGAAATGAAGGCAACTCTCCTGTTTGACCTAAAGAACACCACAGAGCCTGGTGACTTTCAGTTCAGGAAATAAAACTAGAGTTATCATCTTTCAAGTCGTTGTACTTGAGACAAGTTAACAAAATCCTTTTCCGCATTTCTTTCTTTTGTAAACTTTAGTGAGTCCAAACAGTTGTAACTTGTTGAGACTCTTAAATGTTTTAACAGCCTTATTCTCCAAGGTAAGAACCTCTCTAGAGCAGAAAGTGAAGCCTGCCAAACACATCCTCAAGGTTTCTTGAAAATGTAAGAAAAAAACTCAAAAGCTTCGGTGGAAGGGATGCTTGCACTCTGGGGTTGCTCTGAAGACCAGCTTTACCCTCTCTCTTTGGTGATACAAGCTGCTTAGTCTTGTGTGTGTGTGTGTGTGTGTGTGTGTGTTTTCTTGGCATTTCAAGGGAAAACTCCTTATACGAATTCCCTTCTTTCCTCCATAAATGAAACAAAATTAATGCACATATAGTAGATAAATTTACCACGGCTTAAAGCTTGAAAAATCTTTGTTTTCTTTTTTCACTGTCTTCAAACTTATCTTCTCTGCGGGGGAAAAAAAGAAAGAAAAAAGAAACTGCAACTAATTTAAAAAAACTTCCAAGAGGTCTTTGAACAACCTCGACTTCTGAAGACGCACTTAGGATTGACATATGATCTGATCCTATTTTCCACATAACTTTTTAGAATTTTTTTTAATCTGCACCATTTTTAAAGTCTTTATTTAATTTGTTAAAATATTGCCCGTGTTTTATTGTTCTGGTGTTTTGGCCTGGAAGCATGTGGGATCTTATTTCCCCGACCAGAGATCAAACCTCTACACCCCTACATTGGAAGTTGAAATATTAACCACTGGACTCCCAGTGAAGTCCCTCCACCAGTCCTGAGTATGCTACTTTTAGACAGTCACAAATGGTAAGCGTATGAATATAATTCACTTCTCCCTGGCCTTTTTTCTGGCTAAAACTGGCTATTTACTTGTAGCTTCAAGTGTACAAACCTGGAGATTTTATAATACTTTGAGATCAGGTCGTGGAATTCTTTTCAGCATGTGGAGCATTAAAGGGACTCTGCAGTCCTTGGGGCCGCGAAGAGTCACACAGGACTGAGCGGCTTCCCTTTCACTTTTCGCTTTCGTGCATTGGAGAAGGAAATGGCAACCCACTCCAGTGTTCTTGCCCTGAGAATCCCAGGGACGGGGGAGCCTGGTGGGCTGTAGTCCATGGGGTCACTAGGAGTCGGACACAACTGAGCGACTTCACTTTCACTTTTCACCTTCATGCATTGGAGAAGGAAATGGCACCCCACTCCAGTGTGCTTGCCTGGAGAATCCCAGGGACGGGGGAGCCTGGTGGGCTGCAGTCCATGGGGTCACTAGGAGTCGGACACAACTGAGCGACTTCACTTTCACTTTTCACCTTCATGCATTGGAGAAGGAAATGGCACCCCACTCCAGTGTTCTTACCTGGAGAATCCCAGGGACGGGGGAGCCTGGTGGGCTGCAGTCCATGGGGTCACTAGGAGTCGGACACAACTGAGCGACTTCACTTTCACTTTTCACCTTCATGCATTGGAGAAGGAAATGGCACCCCACTCCAGTGTTCTTACCTGGAGAATCCCAGGGACGGGGGAGCCTGGTGGGCTGCAGTCCATGGGGTCACTAGGAGTCGGACACAACTGAGCGACTTCACTTTCACTTTTCACCTTCATGCATTGGAGAAGGAAATGGCACCCCACTCCAGTGTTCTTACCTGGAGAATCCCAGGGACGGGGGAGCCTGGTGGGCTGCAGTCCATGGGGTCACTAGGAGTCGGACACAACTGAGCGACTTCACTTTCACTTTTCACCTTCATGCATTGGAGAAGGAAATGGCACCCCACTCCAGTGTTCTTACCTGGAGAATCCCAGGGACGGGGGATCCTGGTGGGCTGCAGTCCATGGGGTCACTAGGAGTCGGACACAACTGAGCGACTTCACTTTCACTTTTCACCTTCATGCATTGGAGAAGGAAATGGCAACCCACTCCAGTGTTCTTGCCCCGAGAATCCCAGGGACGGGGGAGCCTGGTGGGATGCCATCTATGGGGTCGCACAGAGTTGGACACGACTGAAGCGATTTAGCAGCAGCAGCAGCAGGTCCTCAGTGATCGACAGCAGTCTCCTCGTAAATATTCCTCGGCCCTGATCCCGGTGACAGTTTTTTGTGTGAGTTGTGTTCGACAGAAGGTGTGGTCCATGCCGGCAGGAGCTCAGAGTGACGGGTTTAGCAGCATCACCTGCGGGTTCCTGGAGAAAGACCCAATCCTAGAACTGCAGTTTTTCATAGAAACGTTCTTATCTTGGGAAGTGAAAGGGAATTTTTGTTGTTCAGTCGCTCAGTCACGTCTGAGTCACTGTGACCCCATGGGCTATAACCCATCAGGCTCCTCTATCCGTGGGATTCTCCAGGCAAGAATCCTGGAGTGGGTTGTCGTTCCAGGGGATCTTTCCGGTCCAGGGATCGAACCGGGTATCCTGCATTGCAGGCAGATTCTTTGCCATCTGAGCCACCAGGGAAGCCGAAAAGGGAGTTTACTGTTCCCAAAGGACAGACCCTGAGAACTGCTTTAGGCCAGAGGCCGTGAAACTTCAAGCTTGGGTGGATCTTCCATTGGAGTTGAGTTGGGACTTTTATCCTCTTATTATCTTGAAGGTCGCTGGCATCACAGAGCAGTAAAGTTTCATTTGGCCGTGTTTCATAGTAAAACCACTGATATTGCAAGTTCCGGGACAACGTTCTCAGAAAGGCCAGTAGTGAAACACGATTTCTGCTCCGGGCGAAGATGACCGGCAGCAGGGGTAGGAAATGTGATAGTAAAAATGCTTGAGGTAGAGGATAATTCATTAAATCTCGGTATTTCCAGAGGGAAGAGAAGGGGAACATTTTAATTTCCTGTGGCTATGTATAGGAACTGATGAGCCTTAGGATTTAACTGGATATGGGCCTCTTTATTCTTCTCTACCTGAGTTAGTAAAAAAAGTAAAATGTTAGTTGCTCAATCCTATCCAACTCTTTGTGACCCCATAGACTGTGTACCCTGCCAGGCTCCTCTGTCCATGGAATTCTCCAGGCAAGAATACTGGAATGGGTTGCCATTACCTTTTCTAGGGAGTCTTCCAAGGAATCCATCTGAGTTAAGGAAACATGAAGTAAAAATCACACACATTCCCCCAGAAGGCTATTAACTTCCGTTTGCATGTATTTAAAAGAGGAAGATTTATATGTATATACAGTGAGGAGCAAACTTTCCAGTTACCACACAGTCCTTTCTGAAACCTATAATAAAAATCAGGGAAAAAGAAAACTCCATCTAAATTTGAATGAGGGATGAACCCTAAGCTGAAAGACCAGATTGTTTAAAGAAGCTGGATGGTGGTGATATCTTGGCAAAGCTGTACCAAGAACACCTGTCTCCCGTTTTCTGTGAGGCTGAGAAATTATCACTACCTATGTTGGGCTTCCCTGGTGGCTCAGACGGTAAAGAATCTGCCTGCAATGCAGGAGACCTGGATTCAGTCCCTGAGTCTGGATGATCCCCTGTAGGAGGAAAAGGGAACCCGCTCCAGTATTCTTGCCTAGAGAACCCCATAGATTCTTGACAGAGAATTCTTGACAGAGCCGCCTTGTGGCCTACGGTCCGTAGTGTTGCAACAGTCAGAACCGACTGAGTGGCTAAGCTCACATGTTAGAATAGTATTACCATAGGATCCTTGGATCTAGAAGATTCTAGATGAGTCAGAATGGAAGAAGCAAGAGTTTTCATCAAAGATGCAATTCAGTCATTCCCTCCACAATATTTTCCTCTTCCCGTCATCCCTTAACTCCTGTCCTTTTCTTCAAAACAGCCCTTTATGAGGTGTGGCACTTTAAAGGATGCAACTCCCAGTAGATATCAAATACACATTTTTTTTTTTTTTTTTGGCCACTCTGCACAACCTGTGGACCTTCCCTGACTAAGGAGCAAACCTAGGCCCCCTGTACTGAGAGCATGGAGTCTTACCCACTTCTTGGGTTAAGTTCCCCACCAGGGAAGTACATCAGATAAACATCTTAAGCAGATGCATGGAAACCCAGTCTGATATTCCCTTGATTTCTCTATTATGTGACTTTGCCCAACTATTCACCCTGGTTGCCCACATTTAAACAATATTTTAATACCTATCGCAGGTTCATGTTGAAGTTTGACAGAAAACAACAAAATTCTACAGAGCAGTTGTCCTTCAGTTAAAAAATAAATAAATAAAAACTGGGGGGAAAAAAAAACTGCAATATTTTACCATCAATTCTCAACCATTTCTGATAGGTTCGGCCATCAAAACAGAACCTGAATTGGACTGTTGTTTATCTCATCCATGGCTACCACCTTTGTCCAAATACCACCATATTCTACTGGAGTATGAATAGCTACCTTTTTTTCCCCAAAAATAATCTGAATATTTTATTTGAGATAAGTATTAGTTGACATCACTGGGTTCCAAAGTGAATCATTTTTCTTTTTTTGGTATTATGTTATGAAAAGCTACTCTTAAGCAATCTGCTTGTTTGCCTCACCCCACTGCTCCCAAATCTTTGGTATCCACCCCTCAAATACTTATACTCCCACTCAGATTAAACCCAAAACCTTCATTCTGTTTTATCAATCTTTTATTTTTTTTTCTTTTACGAGGCTGTGTCAGTTCAGTTCAGTTGCTCAGTCATGTCTGACTCTTTGCAACCCCATGGAGTGCAGCACACCAGGCCTCCCTGTCCATCACCAACTGCCGGAGTCTACCCAAACCCGTGTCCCTTGAGTTGGTGATGCCATCCAACCACCTCATCCTCTGTCCCCCTCTTCTCCTCTCGCCTTCAATCTTTCCCAGCATCAGGGTCTTTTCCAAGGAGTCAGTTCTTTGCATCAGGTGGCTAAAGTATTGGAGCTTCAGCTTCACCTTCTAAGGAATATTCAGGACTGATTTCCTTTAGGATGGACGGGTTGGAGCTCCTTGCAGTTCAAGGGACTCTCAAGAGTTTTCTTCAAGGCTATGTGTGTTTTACTTAATCCATATGTTTCCCTCCTTTCTCATCCAGGGAGCAAATTGGCCAATGGGCTTCTGACCCTGAACTTCTGGCAGCGTGGTGAGTGCTGAAGTCAACTATGGGGGAGTCGTGACATCTGAGCGTATATGGCCCTGGAGAATCAGCTGGGGTAAGTAGGCTGAAGGCCACCGTGATACGCACTGTATGCCGATGACCCGTGTACCTTGGTTCAAGGTGATTTGGCTCATGGGTAATTAAAATGAGGCAGTAGCCTTACAGAGAGTTGGAGCCTAACGGGTTTCCAAATTGGTTTTGCTGTGAAAGCCTGGTTGTAGACTGATGGCTGTGATGTTGGAGATTGGTTAACCTGGATGATGTCGGGGGAGAGAGGAAGGAAGTATGTGTATAGGTTGACCATGATCTGCTTTAAAGGTCACCAACCAGGGTCATACCTTCCAATTGTTCCTGACGCAGATTTCTGCCCCTTGAATCTCCTGGCTCCATTCTTCAGGGGCATCTTTTAATTTCGTGAAAAGCCACTGTTTGTGTTGGCACCGAGCTGTGACTCACATTCTTAGGTGTGTTTCAGGATGTGAGTCTGATGGCCTGGCCTCTGTCTACGCCGGGGACAGGCGTAGATGACTTGTGACGTGTGTCCATTGTGTTTTTCCATTAGGATTAAGTGACTGTTGAAGGTCAGAGGCCACAAGGAATCTAGTTTGTTCTCTGAAGTTGCATTTCTTTGTTTGCCTCGAGGATTCTGGTATCTCCCAGTGTTTCGGAATATAAGGTGGAGACGCTGTTACCGTCACGTTTTGGTGACCCCACAAGGGTCAAGTGTCTGTGGGTGCTTTCACACTCATGCACCAGTGTGAGTTTCTGTAACCCTGAAAGCTGCGGGGCCTGCGACTCGTCTGCAAGCCTTTGTTTTCACGGTTGCATATGGTCCTGCTGATGACCAGTGTCTGTAAAATGGAATGATACTGACTTGCAATCAATCCAGAAGACTCCTGGCCCTAAAAAAGTGTCACCATGCATTGTGGGTGGGCACTTAGAACAGAGAGAGAACCAAGTCTTAACATTAAGTGAATCATCTGTTTGTTGTCGGTTTGTTTTCAGTCCAACACCGTGGAGTTATTTTAAGTTTTATTCAGTTATCTCAATTTAAGTACAGTTTCTGCGCAGTATTATAGAAGGTACAGGTGTGCAATATGGTGACTCACGGTTTTTGAAGGTTATACTCCATTTATGCTGCTAAGTCGCTTCAGTCGTGTCCAACTCTGTGCGACCCCATAGACGGCAGCCCACCAGGCTCCCCCGTCCCTGGGACTGTCCAGGCAGGAACACTGGAGTGGGTTGCCATTTCCTTCTCCAATGCATGAGAGTGAAAAGTGAAAGTGAAGTCGCTCAGTCGACTCTGATTCTTAGCGACCTCATGGACTGCAGCCTACCAGGCTCTCCTGTCCAAGGGATTTTTCCAGGCAAGAGTACTGGAGTGGGGTGCCATTGCCTTCTCTGACTCCATTTATAGTTCTTATAAAATATTGGCCATATTCTGAAAGTGGTGCAGTATACCCTTCCATGGAGCTTATTTTATATCTGACAGTTTGTACTTTTTAACCCCTCCTCATTTCTCTCCAAGCCGCAGGTAACCACTATGTGCTTTCCGTATCTAGTGAGTGTTTCTATCTTGTTATATTCACAAGTTTGTTTGTATATATTTTAGATTTCACATATAAGTGATGTGATTCGCTGTTTGTCTTTCTCTGACTTATTTGACTATGTACCGTCTAAGTCCATCCATGTTGCTGCAGATGGCAAATTTTCATTTTTTATGGCTGTTATTCCGCTGTATCTATGTGCAACAGCTTCTCTGTCCGTTCATCTGTTAATGGACATTTGGGTTGTTTTAATGACTTGGCTATCGTCAACAATGCTGGTGTGAACACTAGGGTGCGTATGTCTTTTCAAATTGGTGTTTTTTGGTTTCTTGGGCTATATACGCAACAGTGTCATTATCTTTGACCAGGACGATGGGCACTCTGAACAATTAAATAATTGTACATAAGGATCACGCCAGGACTTTTGAAATCAGGACAAAGAAAGGAGAAACATGTATCTTTAGAAGTTGCATAAACGATTTTTAAAAATAGGGATCTAACAGTCAACTAAGCCTACACTTAATAATCCCCCAAATCTCTTGTTAATTAAGTCCCTTATAAAAACTCAGGAAAGTAAATGCCATTATTATAATGGTCAAGAGAAACACACAACATCTTCAGAAAGTAATCACAATGGGACTTTTATTATTACTGAGTTAATTTTTTGTTTCTTTAATTGATTAACCTTTCCAATAGATGCCAGTGCGTCTGTTTCGAACATACCCTGCTGTTTTATCAAAATGAGTTTCCTTAACTTTCTTTGGAGTTGACAAAAAGTTTTCCACTTTACTAATTTGACATATTTTTTTGAAATAGAACTCTTTTGAATTCTATTTGAAAATTCAATAGAAAATTCAATTCTAATTGAAAATTCAATTCTATTTGAATTCTTTTGAAAAGAATGCTATGCTTTGAATAATTGTGAAGATAAGGAATTACAGTATGGGATTTATTCAGATTTCACTGAGCACCTATTTGAGTGGCTGATAAAGGTTAATAAGGGATTATTATATATTTAAGCGAGACAAGTTCAGATTTCTAGAAAAGACATTTTATTGCTTACACTTCCGGTGCCTTGGCTCTGTAACAGCTGTGTGTGTATAGATTTGCATAGTGTATTTCTTTCTTTCTTTGTTTTCTGAGTGAACCTGTAAATCACAAAGAACCATGATTCAAATGTGAGTTTATTTAATGGCATTGGTTAGTAGTTTATAAGAAAATACTGAAATTTTTGCTCCAATAGTTTGCTCTTATTTAAGAAAAATACTTCAGTTCAATCGATCAGTCGTGTCCCACTCTTTGTGACCCCATGAATCGCAGCACGCCAGGCCTCCCTGTCTATCACCAACTCCCGGAGTTCACTCAGACTCACGCCCATCGAGTCAGTGATGCCATCCAGCCATCTCATCCTCGGTCGCCCCTTCTCCTCCTGCCCCCAGTCCCTCCCAGCATCAGAGTCTTTTCCAATGACTCAACTCTTTGCATGAGGTGGCCAAAGGACTGGACTTTCAGCTTCAGCATCATTCCTTCCAAGGAAATCCCAGGGCCGATCTCCTTCCGAATGGACTGGGTGGATCTCCTTGTAGTCCAAGGGGCTCTCAAGAGTCTTCTCCAACACCACAGTTCAAAAGCATCAATTCTTCGGTGCTCAGCCTTCTTCACAGTCCAACTCTCACATCCATACATGACTACTGGTAAAACCATAGCCTTGACTAGACGGACCTGACTTACTGTGAGTTATTACAGAAGTAAAAACTCATGTAATACATTTACCTGGGTACTTTTTATAAAAATTATGTATATGTAATCATTCTGTTTTATAAATTGTTGCTGGCCATATCTTGATCTTATCATGATCTCATTTATGCAAGTCTTCACTTTATTTTTTTCTGAAAGCCTAAATACTTTGAGTTACATATGTATTGGTTCAGCTTGCTAATACACCAATCTCATAGTCAGTACATGTTAAATTGTAAAATAAGTGTTTCCTAAAACTAATTATAGGCCATAGCTATATGGTAAGAGATTTGTTTTATCTCCAAAGAAAAATAACAGTGTATAAAAATCAGCAAAATTGTGTGAAAAGGGTTTACAGTGAGACTTTCCAATTAACAGAAGTTAATTTCTTCATGCTTCATAAGAATAAAGAGTTGCCATTTTATTTTTCATTTGAACAAATTGAGTACAATTTTGAATCCATTAAAAAAAAGTAACTCCTAAGTGAATTTTAAAGAGACTCAAGCTGATAATTTAACAAAGCACATAAAATTAAATGAAAATACTGGGTTGCCCAAAAAGTTCATTCGAGTTTTAAGCTCTTACCAGAAAACTCAAACGGACTTTTTGGCCAACCCAATAGAAAAGGAAAAGAGACAAAGAGCTTAAGAATATAACATAGTAGTTATCTAAAGGTCAGGAGAGGCAGAAGAGAACAAAGACGTTAGTACACACAACTCAAAAGAAGAAACAACTTCAATAAAACAGAAAGACAAACCTTTTGAAGCAAAAAAAAAAAAGTGGCAAAACCAATCTGACATCGCTTATAAAAATAAATATCCTTGAAGTAGAAATACTTACTAAGAGAGACATTATCAGGCCAGCTCTTTGCTGTGTCTGCAAGACACAAGTGTATTAAATGTTCCAGATAATAGATCTAAGGAGAGAGCTGTGTGTCTGGTGCGTATCTCGTACGATTTCTAGAAAAGAAAAGTTGTCGATTTTTAGATGATGCCTGAAAGCGTCAAATTGAACTGCCCAGTGAGAGTGGGTTTGAAGAAACCTGTTCTAGGGTGAAAGTGGAAAGTTTCAGGTCTGACAAAGGATGAGTATAGTACAGTGAGGTCCAAGAAGGATTATTTAGGAAATGTCAGGTAAAATCCAAAATAATATGATTTTACAGAAGCCAGAGTTTAGGCACAGGGGAGTATGTGGTCATATTTTAGGGGTGATTAGACCATCTGAAGATGATGTTTTCCGAGAACCGAGGCAGGCTGCATCAGTCCTGAGGACCTCTCTGTCAAGCTCTTATAAACCATCTACAGCGGAATTCTGCCTCTTTTTGTTGTTTAGACGCGAAGTCGCGTTTGACTCTGCTGCCTTGTACGGGTCATCTATACGCCAAGATTTTCATGACACGACTCTTAGGTTTTGCTTTTGTTTTTCTGTATTGTTTCTCAGGAATGATTGGACTCGGGAAACAATTTCAGCGGTACCTACCAACACCGGTGACATTTGCTTTTTTCCAAACTGATTCAGTTCTTCTGAATGACCTTACTGGGTTCTTCCGCTCAGAATGTGTCATGTTCCAATTTCTTTCTTCTCGGCATGCTCTGTAAATAACAGCTTCGGTTGGAGACTTTGCATGGAACAAGTTTAGAGGCCAGGCTTTCCTGCCCCATAAAGGTGACTAAGCTTTGATGTGCTCGCAAATATTTAACTCTTTCGTGAGAGGTGTAAAACAAAGACAGACGTGGCAGATTGCTGTTGCTCAGTCGTTAAGTCGTGTCTGACTCTTTGTGAACGCGTGGGCTGAAGTGCACCAGGCGCCTCTATCCTCCGCTGTCTCCCGGAGTTTGCTCAAACTTGTGTCCGTTGAGTCGGGGATGCTGTCTAACCATCTCATCCTCTGCTGTCCCGTTTTCCTTTTGCTATCTGTCTTTCCCAGCATCAAGAACTTTGCTTCTTGCCTGGAGAACCCCATGGACAGTGTGAAAAGGCGAAAAGATTGCACGTGGCTTCCGTGCTGTTTATGTGTAAACCTTAAGGTGGATGATAGACAACGTGTAAATTAAAAAGCATCCTCTAAATTTATGTTGTGACGTGCTGTTTTTATGACAGTGTTAAGTGCCGCTCTGGAGTCCCAGAACCAAAATGAATTCTTCGACACGCACACATTTAAAAATAGAGCTCTTGGGACTTCCCTCGTGATCTAGTGATTAAGACTCTGCATTTCCAGTGCACGTTCAAACCCTGGTCAGGGAACTAGGATCTCACATGCTGTACAGTGTGGGCAAAAAAATAAAACAAAATAAAATAGAGCTCTCTGCCAGTTAGGCCAATTATGTGTTTTCAAAATAACACATTTCGTAAGAATTCATATAATTCATGTGTAAAGAATAAACAGCGCACCTCCCCCGTCATGGTATATAGGGCTTTACTTGTGTTGAATTATTGGAAAAGATGTGCCCACAAGCCAGTGAGACAACTTCGGTGATATAAAACCGGCATTGCTGACGTCTATAGAGAGAACAAAGCGGGAGGGAGTCGGCGGCATCCCTTGAATATCTATGAAGCTCTAAAGAGAAAGATGTGATCTCTGACAAACAAGTGGAAACGTTCGTATACATCGGACTTGGCATCCTGAAATTCTACTCTGTTTTGTATATCGCAGTAAATTCCTTAAGGACATTAACTCGTATTTGTTGGGAAATTGACTTGCATCATCTAATCAAACTTCAATTCTTAAGACCTAATACAGGTTGAATCCATCTTTCAAATGAGGAATTAACCAGAAAATTGGAACGCTTTTAAGAATTATTTAATCTCTGGCAATACGGTAGCCCTCATGTTAAATGAAACTCATAATTCCGAAAATGCCAGGAACCCATAGTTTCTGAATGAAAATGGATTGCTTCTAAGTTTTACCATCATTGTTTTGTTTGGTTGCGTGGAAACTTGAATCTAGGGAGAAAGGGCCCCAGATGTGTGCACGTGACGGGTTTGTGACACTAACGTTTCTCATTATTTACACAAACGTATTTACTGTCTCGAAACTGACAGGTCATTGGGCTGGACAAGTGGTTATCATGGGTACGAGACAAAGGGTCTCAGAATACTGCGGGTCCTTTTCATTGCTGTTGCTGGATCCCAGGGTACATAGGAAGTTCTGCCAGTGGCCAAGCAACCCTGTAAACTTGCATCAATTAAAATCGCAATTTTCAGAATACGTCGTTAAAAACAATTTTATTTGGTTTTTCCACATCTTAGTTGCAGCATAAGGGATCTTTAGATATGATATGTGGGGTCTAGTTCTCTTGTGTGCACACACGTGTTCAGCTGTGTCCGACTCTTTGTGACCCCAGGGACTGTAGCCCGCCAGGCTCCTCTGTCCATGGGATTCTCCAGGCAAGAACACTAGGGTGGGTTGACATTTTCTCCTCCAGGAGATCTTCCCGACCCAGGGATCGAACCTGGGTCTCTGGTACTGGCAAAGCAGGTTCTTTACCATGAGCGCCACCTGGGAAGCCTCTCCAGGTCCCTTGCTGCTGCTGCTGCTGCTAAGTCTCTTCAGTCATGTCCGACTCTGTGCGACGCCATAGACGGCAGCCCACCAGGCTCCCCCGTCCCTGGGATTCTCCAGGCAAGAACACTGGAGTGGGTTGCCATTTCCTTCTCCAGTGCAGGAAAGTGAAAAGTGAAAGTGAAGTTGCTCAGGCATGTCTGACTCTTCGAGACCCCGTGGACTGCAACCCACCAGGCTCCTCTGTCCATGGAATTTTCTTACCAGGGGTCAAAGCCAGGCGCCTTGCTTTGGGAGCTCAGTGTCTTAGCCACTGGACCACTAGAGAAGTCTCAAGTATGTCATTCTTTTTTTTTTTAAAATACTTATTTTAATTGGAGGTTAATTACTTTACAGTATTGTAGTGGCTTTTGCCAAACATCGACATGAATCCACCACGGGTATACATGTGTCCATCCCGAACCCCCCTTCCCCATCCCATCCCTCTGGGTCATCCCAGTACACCGGCCCTGAGCACCCTGTCTCACACATTGAACCTGAATTATCACATATGATAATATACAGGTTTCAATGCTACTCTTTCAGATAATCCCACCCTCGTCCTCTCCCACAGAGTCCAAAAGTCTGTTCTTTACATCTGTGTCCTTTAGCTGTCTCGCATATAGGGTCATCATAAACATCTTTCTAAATTCCATATATATGTGTTAATATACTGCATTGGTGGTTTTCTTTGTGACTTGCTTCACTCTGTATAATAAGCTCCAGTTTCATCCACCTCATTAGAATTGATTCAAATGTGTTCTTTTTAATAGCTGAGGAGTATTCCATTGTGTATATGCACCAAAACTTGCCTGTCCATTGGTCTGCTGATGGACACCTGGGTTGCTTCCATGTCCTGGCTGTTGTAAACAGTGCTGCAATGAACACTGGGGTGCACGTGTCTCTTTCAACTGTGGCTTCTCGAGCATGTCACTCTTGACCCACTCAGAAGGATAGGGTGTACATCAGCTAGCTGCAGAGGAGGGTTAAATATTGGAAGCTGTTTGCCAAAGCACTGAGCGAGCTGGAAGGACCTGTCAGGAATGGGGGAGCCTTTCAGGGCATGAGCCTCCGCACCCCCCAGGGAGTCAAGGTGCTGAACCAAGTGTCGGGATTGGGACGTGGAGACAAAGCTTCCTGGAGAGCAGAAGCATCAGACTTACCCAGGTTCTCACCTCCTTTGCCCGTCCCATGTTCTACCTCGGCCTCCTCCTCTCGCTGACTTGAATTAAAGATGACGACGGGCAAGGGAGCCTGGCGCCTGCAGGCAGAGCAAAGCTGAGGGTGAGGACGGGTCTCAGAGCACAGAGGCAAGTGACAGGACACACACAGAGACACACACACAAGTTGATCACACATTGTCAATATCATCCAGCCTTAAAAAAAAAAGGAAATCCCGCCGTGTCTGACAACTCGAACTCCCCCAGAGGACATTGTGCCCAGAGAAACCAGCTGATGACAGACACGCACGTGCCGTACATTCTCCCTGACACGTGGACCCTTCGCAGGGTCACTCGCGGAGGCAGAGAGCCCGAGCCCGGTAGGCTTGACCCATGTCTGACGGCTGCAGGACTGAGGAGTGGTCATAACAAAGCTCCAGGTACGCTGGATGAATATACCCTAGAGATCCTGTGTCCTGTGCACCCCTCTAATAAGACGATGCTGTATGCGGCAAACATTTGCTGCAAAGGCAGATCTCATGGGGAGTGTTCTCACCACAAGACTAAACCACAGGGACACAGGGAAACTTTGGGATTTGTTACAAGTATCTGCTCAGTTCAGTTCAGTCACTCAGTCGTGTCCAGCTCTTTGCCACCTCATGGACTGCAGCATGCCAAGCCTCCCTGTCCATCACCAACTCCCAGAGTTTGCTCAAACTCATGTCCACTGAGTCAGTGATGCCATCCAACCCTCTCATCCTCTGTCGTCCCCTTCCCCTTCTGCCTTCTATCTTTCCCAGCATCAGGGTCTTTTCCAGTTCTTTGCATTAGGTGGCCAAAGTACTGGAGTTTCAGCTTCAGCATCAGTTTTTCCAAGGAATATTCAGGACTGATTTCCTTTAGGATTGTTGACTGGTTTCATCTCCTTGCAGTCCAAGGGACTCTCAAGAGTCTTCTCTAACACCACAGTTCAAAAGTATCAATTCTTCGGTGCTCAGCTTTCTTCACAGTCCAACTCTCACATCCATGCATGACCACTGGAAATACCATAGCCTTGACTAGATGGACTTTTGTTGGCAAAGTAATGTCTCTGCTTTTTAGTATGGGTCTAGGTTGGTCCTTGACCCTTGTAATAACACTAGGTCTAGGTTCTAGGTTTAGGTCATAGCTTTTCTTCCAAGGAGCAAGCGTCTTTTAATTTCATGGCTGCAGTCACCATCTGCAGTGAGTTTGCGGCCTCCAAAAATATAGTCTCTCACTGTTTACACTGTTTCCCCATCTATTTGCCATGAAGTGATGGGACCAGATGCCATGATCTTAGTTTTCTGAACGTTGAGATTTAAGCCAACTTTTTCATCTCCTCTTTCACTTTCATCAAGAGGCTCTTTAGCTCCTCTTCACTTTCTGCCATAAGGGTGATGTCATCTGCATATATGAAGTTATTGCTATTTCTCCCGGCAATCTTGATTCCAGCTTGTGCTTCTTCCAGCCCAGCGTTTCTCATGATGTACTCTGCATATAAGTACATAGTCTTCACTACTAGAACCTTTTATGACACCCAGCACACAGGAGGGTGAGTTCTGATCCTATCCGTTTTTAGGAG
>SJYA01008239.1:0-14511 GCA_006410615.1 Neotragus moschatus | reverse complement strand
GGAGGGGGGGGGTCCGGATTGGGAACTCAGGTACACTTATGGCTGATTTATGTCAATGTATGGCAAAATGAGTACAGTATTGTAAAGCAAAACAAACTAAAAAATAAAAATTAATAATAATAAAAAAGAACATTATAGCTAAATCAGAGTGGAATAGCAAAAATGTTCAAGTAACTCAAAGATAACTAAAGAGAAACAGAGAAATGATTTAAAAAATTAAACAAAGGGAAAACAAATATGACAATGGCAGATTTAAATGTTAATATCTTGTATCAACAGTTATCTTAAATGTAAATCGATTGGACACAACAAAAATTGACAGTTGATTAAAAAAACATGCTTGAACTATATGCTGTCTATAAGAAATTCACTTGAAACTCAACAACATAGGTAGAATGGAAGTAAAAATATGGAGAAAGGTAATGTGAAAGAAAGAAATTAGAACACTTCCTAACATTATACACAAAGATAAACTCAAAATTCTTTAAAGACCTCAATGTAAGACCAGAAACTATAAAACTATAAAATATAGGCAGAACACTGTATGACATAAATCACAGCAAGATCCTCTATGACTCATCTCCTACAGTCATTGAAATAAAAACAAAAATAAACAAGTGGGACCAAATTAAACTTAAAAGCTTTTGCACAGCAAGGGAAATTATAAGCCAACCCTCAGAATGGGAAAAAATAATACCAAATGGAACAACTGACAGTGGATTAATTTTCAAAATATATAAGCAGCTTAAATCCCATGGATGGAGGAGCCTGGCAGGCTGCAATCCATGGGGTCGCTAAGGGTAGGACATGACTGAGCGACTTCATTTTGACTTTTCACTTTCATGCATTGGAGAAGGAAATGGCAACCCACTCCAGTATTCTTGCCTGGAGAATCCCAGGGATGGGGGAGCCTGGTGGGCTGCTGTCTATGAGGTCGCACAGAGTCGGACACAACTGAAGTGACTTAGCAGCAGCAGCATACAACTCAATACCAGAAAAACAAACAATCCAATCAAAAAGTGGCCAAAATACCTAAACATACATTTCTCCAAAGAAGACATACTGATGGCTAACAAACACATGAAAAGATGCTCAACATCACTCATTATCAGGGAAATGCAAATCAAAACCACAATGAGATACCACCTCACACCAGTCAGAATGGGCATCATCAAAAAATCCACAAACAATAAATGCTGGAAAGAGTGTGGAGAAAAGGGAACCCTCTTGCTCGGCCACAAAATCAAAAGACGCTTACTCCTTGGAAGAAAAGTTATGACCAACCTAGACAGNCATATACACAATGGAGTATTACTCAGCCATCAAAAAGAATACATTTGAATCAGTTCTAATGAGGTGGATGGAACTGGAGCCAATTATACAGAGTGAAGTGAGCCAGAAAGAAAAACACCAATACAGTATACTGACACATATATATGGAATTTAGAAAGATGGTGGTGTTAAACCTGTACGCGAGACAGCAAGAGAGACACAGATGTGTAGAACAGCCTTTTGGACTCTGTGGGAGAGGGAGAGGGTGGGAGGATTTGGGAATATGGCATTGTAACATGTATGATATCATAAGGGAAATGGATTGCCGGTCTAGGTTCGATGCAGAAGGCGTGGGACTGATGGGCGGGGATGATCCAGAGGGATGGCGTGGGGAGGGAGGGGGAAGGAGGGGGTCCAGATGGGGAACTCAGGTACACTTATGGCTGATTTATGTCAATGTATGGCAAAATGAGTACAGTATTGTAAAGCAAAACAAACTGAAAAATAAAAATTAATAATAAAAAAATAAAATAAAGAAATAAAAATAAATAAATCGAGCCCCCCCCAAGATAAATAAATAAATAAAAGAGGTGGGTCCACTTTGTCATGGGGGCCATCCCCAGGCAGTTAGTAGAGAGAATCCTTTCCCCAGAGGAAGAAGATGGGGTTTAACCTCCCCTTTGGCACGTTGTCGCTCACAGTTAATACGCAATGTTTCTGCACTACTGCATCTGGCTCTTTTGACAACTGCTCATAAAATCTGATCTCCTACCCTGTGCTGTGAATTTCATCCAAGTCCGGAAGTAGCAAAAGAAACTTGAAATTCGGGACAGGTAGCTAGCTGGTCTTCCCTGGTGGTGCTAGTGGTAAAGAACCTGCCTGCCAATACAGGAGACATAAGAGATGTGGGGTCAATCCCTGGGTCAGGAAGATCCCCTGGAGTAGGAAATGGCAAGCCACTGCAGTATTCTTGCTGGGAAAATCTCAGACAGAGGAGCCCGGTGGGCTACAGTCTGTGGAGTCACAAAGAGTCAGACATGACTGAGTGAGTACATCTAGTTGATCAGTCTGGCTTTGCAGAGGCAAACAAGGGGTGGGAGGCTGACCTTCCTGGGGAAGCTGCTGACCAGATCCAAGAGGTAGGATCCATGCAGACTTCAGCAGAGGCAGCTGGCCACAGAGGTAAGCTTCTGAACTACCCCTTGAAAAGGAGCTATGAACAGATGATACCAGAAATTTAGAGGCAGGAGAAGACAACACAGAGAAAGCCCCAGGCAGCACAGAAGAGTTTGATACAGTAAGCAAAGCATCGCTTTCAGGGCCTGGCACATAGCAAACACTTCATGAATGTTAGCTTTTATTTTCTCCTCCATTATGAAGATAAAAAGCTTATTTAAAATTAGCGTCTCTACACCAAAGAAGATTGATTAAATAGAGACTCAGACTCTCAGCAAACTTCAAATCCGAAAAAAATATTCGAGGACTGTAAATTATATTGTTATGAGGGCTATGGGCTTCCCAAGTGGTGCTAGTGGCGATGAACCCACCTGCCAGTGCAGGAGACATAAAGACGTGGGTTGGATCCCTGTATCAGGAAGATCCCCTGGAGTAGGAAATGGCAACCCACTCCAGTACTCTTGCCAGGAGAATGCCATGGAGAGAGGAGCCTGGTGGGCTCCAGTGCATGGGGCCACAGAGAGTCACACATGATGGGCAACCAAGCATACATGAAGACGACATGAGGCCATCAGCGTCCATACGCTACATGCACACGTACTGTTTAGGGCAGACAGCAAGGGCTGAGTAAAGACTGAATTTTATTTGAAGTATTTGTTGAATGAATGGATAAGTGAGCAATGAAATCAAATTTTTTAGGTCTAGCATTCTGAGCTACTAGACCTAGGAAGGATCATAGAGATTGGCCCATTCCAAATTCTTCTTTTATAGAATACGATATTGATATTCATGCGGGCAAATTACTTTTCTAAGGTCTAATGGCTACTGGGCAGGCATTCAATTTGTAATTCCTTCATGTCTTACTCTTTACTGATCACACTCCTGCAGTGCAAAGGAATCTGGTAATTATAATAAAGAGCGCTATCTTATTTTGTCTAGAACTCAGAATATGTCAAGCCCTTATCATCTCCCTGAGATGCTTGTTATCCCTATTAAATACATAAGAGAACCATGGTTTCAAACAATAAAATATCCTGTCCAATTATTGAACAGTAAAAGTCAGAAACCAAGCACAAGTCTTGCTGTCCCCAGTGTTCCTACCTTCTATCACTGCATTGCACAGACTGTGGGGCCTGATGAGGGATTTTTCCTCTTATGAGTCTTGCAAGATTCGTGGGCGGAGAGGAGGTGGAAGTTCCATAATACAGAACAAGAAACCAGGGCACAGAGGGAAAGAAAGGGGAGCCTTGGACCAGCAGAAAATTTAAAACTGAGACACCCGCCCCCCGCCTTCACTATCTGTGGTATTTGCCATTTTTTTATAGGAAAAATCCCTTCTGGGAAAGACTCACTCAACTCCAGATCCTTTTCCAAGACATTCTTGGAGCAGAGACTAGCATTTCCAATTTGGCGGCGAGAAGTGTGATTTTAATTAGGCCGTTTCCCTCGGGGGGCTGGGGGCTCTGTTGGCTGAACTTCATAAAGAAGCCTGTGGGTGGGCAGCGTGCAAGGAGCTCAGAGGTGAGGAGCCTTCAGAACAAGCCTCCCAGAGGGGCCTGGCTGTCGTGTTGTGGAATTTCCCCTATTCCTTCTTCCTGCTGGAGTAATTGGAAATTGCTACACCCCGGGGGAAGGTGGCCTCCTTCAGACAGGACACAGTTTGGGAGCTCTTGGATCAGAGCCAGCTAATATCCAGTCCATTTGCTTTTCAGCCACAGGGCCCCTGTGTGGATCAGTCACTCAACCCAGACAGGTGGCCACCTGCCTTGGTCCACGGCATCCCTTTGGGTCCCAGCGGGGCGCTTGTGCCCTTCCCTGGGAGAAAAGTTCATGTTCCTCCTGGTCATGAAATAATGTGGTCCCAACCTTCCCTCCTGGGGTGTGACCAGTGATTTACAGCTTTCTGACTTCTCCACTGGAGGACGGTACAGAGATAAATTGTTGGCTGCAGACGATGTCTCTTCCAGGCTGCAGAAAGCCAGGGCAGTGCAGCTGGGTTTGTGGGTGGGCTTGGTCACTCAGGAGAGGCTGGCCAAAAGTCACCCAGAGGATGGAAACCAAAGAGCTCTCAAAAAAACCGAGAGTCGAAGGAGGACCCAGAAGGCACATCCTGCAAGTCTTCCATGGTCCTTTAATCCTCCTTTGAGAACTGGATATTCACCTCTGGTTTTCAGAGAACCTGAGGGTTTTTTCCTAAAATGCAGATCGAATCACATCAAGTTTCTGCTTTAAAACACCCCACTGGGTCCCTGCTTGTTAAAGTCTTGGAGCTGCGTCAAACTTTCTCTATGTCGGGGTTGCCATATAGTGGGAGCAGTGACAGATTTTATTTTCTTGGGCTCCAAAATCACTGTGGACAGTGATTGCAGCCATGAAATTAGAATATGCTTGCTCTTTGGAAGGAAAGCTATGGCAAACCTAGACTGTGTCTTAAAAAGCAGAGACAACGCTTTGCCGATAAAGATTTGCATAGTCAAAGCTGTGGCTTTTCCAGTAGTCTTCTATGGATCTGAGAGCTGGACTGAGAAGTCTGAGCATCAAAGAATTGAGACTTTTGAATTGCTGTGCTGGAGAAGACTCTTGCGAGTCCCTTGAACAGCAAAGGAGATCAAACCAGTCACTCCTAAAGGAAATCAACCCTGAATATTCCTTGGAAAGATTGATGCTGGAACTCTAGTACTTTGGCCACCTGATGCAAAAAGTGTTGGAAAAAGATCCTGATGCTGGGAAAGATCAAAGGCAAAAGGAAAATGACATGGCAGAGGGTGAGAAGGCTAGATAGCATTGCTGACAATGGACATGAATTTGAGCAAACTCCTAGGTATAGTGAAGGACGAGGAGCCTGGCATGCTGCAGTCCGTGGTGTCTCCAAGAGTCGGACATGGCTGAGCGACGAAACAGCAACAGCAGCCCCACTGAGTTCTCCAGCTTCCTCTCCTCGTCCTCCATATGCCTGCAACCTGTCGTTCCCAAACTCAGTCATGCCCTTCACGTACTCATCCGCACCCTTCCCCTTAAGTGCAGCAACCTTTGCGGCTTCTCCCCAGTCAGTGGGCAACCTTCCTTTCCATCCCAAATCCCTCTTGTCCTTGCTTGGCTAGCTTTTGCTTGTTATTCAAATTTCCAATTAGAAAATTAGAGGAAGACTTCTCAGAAAAGCCTTCCCCAAATATTCCTTCCAGACTCATTGGCAAAATGGGAACACCTGTCTTGACATCTATTTTAAAACTTAACATGCTGTATTATAATGGCCTGCTCAATTTACCTTCCCTGTTCACTGTAAACTATGAAACTAAAAAACAGGTTACTGCTGCTGCTGCTAAGTCACCTCAGTCATGTCCGAATCTGTGCAACCCCAGAGACGGCAGCCAACCAGGCTCCCCCCATCCCTGGGATTCTCCAGGCAAGAACACTGGAGTGGGTGCCATTGCCTTCTCCGAAAAAACAGGTTAGTGTTTTGCTTATCATTATAATCCTTGTTCGGTGTCAGGCATATTTTTTTGCACTCAACAAAAAGTGGTTAAATTAATAAATTAGGCCCCAGAAGGCATCTTGTTAAACCGGTAATGAAGCTCATCATTTTCTGAGGATTAAGTACCTATTAAATGCTTCTCTTGAAAAATGTATAGAACTGGAGGGATTGGTCCAGCTTTTCACCAATAATTTATAAGCGGCTAGGAAGGACTGCTGGTAGAAAACATAGTTTTAAGTTTTCCATAAACACTGAGTTTTGGTAATGCTTAAAAATATTGGTGTGAAGTATGGCAAGAATGAGTGAAGGCCTGCTGTGTGTCCTGTCTACAGTTTCTCAAAGGGATACATATGAACAAGCTAATTAACATGATTGGAGTCTTCACATTCATGATCCACAACTAAGGGTTTGGACCTAGGAATGTTGGTAGAGAAGAATGTAGGCACATTCGGGAGGTCATGAGACTGCAAAGAGGGTGACAGCTGTCCTTCTGTGTTTTGCCAGGAGGGAGAGTGCTAAGTTGAGCCTTGAAAATGATTCAGCAAGCATAAGAACCAAGGAACAGTCAAAAGGAGAGAGAATCTGGCTAGAGGAAAGCTTATTTGTAGTTGAAACAAAGCAATAAGAAGAATAACGGGAAGGAAGGAATATCTCAGACATAAATTTCATAAATGCCTTGCCACTCTGGGCAGCACGCTATGCTTTATGGGGCCCAGACAGACTCTGAAGGTCACAGAGAACCTCAAAGTTGGTTCCTGGCCAGATCATCAGTTTCAGCCAGAGGGATGGCGGAATACACCACGCCATGTTCACGTGGAGATGGTTATAGAACTGAAGACTCGTGCAGGAACTTGTAACCATTTGACAGATGGATGACAATGGGCTTCCAAGCTCAGATGATCGCCGTGACCTATGCTATCTCTCTCACTTCCTTCCTTCCTGTTTCATGAGTTTTATATCAGGAAGAAAAGTACAACTGGCAGAAATCCCCCAGCACTTCTATTCTTAGGCTCCCCTCATGGCCCTTTAACCTAGCAAAACTGAACAATAGTTCCTCATAAAAATAATGGGCATAACCCTTTCTATTTTCTAATATAGAAATTCCCAAAGTGACTCCCATGGAACATCTGTTCTGAGAAATGTTCATAGAGGCTGAGGGAAAAGTGGTTCCAGGCCAAAAAGTTTGGGAAATTATACACGTTCTAGCCCTTGCACAGGTAATCACATTGTGTACATCAGTATATTTAGGACTTTGCGTCCTTTTGAAGAAAACAACCAGATATTCCACAGTTATTAAACAATATTAGCTAATATTCTACTAGGGCGAGTCAGACAGGACTGAAGCAACTTAGCAGCAGTAGCAGGGGAAAAAAAAAACTTTAGGGAAAGTCTACTACCTCACCTAAGGATTGTGACTATATATACTCAAATGTCTTTACGCACTATTTTGTTTATAAATTAGATACATAATTTGACAATTGATCTATCAAAGTTACATGCTAAACAGCCATCTACTATTATAAATGTCTGTGATATTTTGTATTGAATTTGTTGTTTTGGATAAAATATAGTTTCTGTTTTATATTGGGAACTAAAATTTTTCACAAAAATTTATATAATGCTTTATAAGTGTAAGATGTTAATTTATACAGGCTACAGTAATAATGGTAATCCTGCATATAGTAATGGCTTTATTACAGGGAGCCCTTAGTCAGTTCAGTCGCTCAGTCGTGTCCGACTCTTTGTGACCCCATGAGTTACAGCACGCCAGGCCTCGCTGTCTATCACCAACTCCCAGAGTTCACTCAGACTCACGCCCATCAAGTCCTTGATGCCATCCAGCCATCTCATCCNGGGATGATCCAGAGAGTTGATATGGGGTGGGAGGTCGGGGGGAGGGTTCGAGATTGGGAACTCATGTACACCTGAGACAGAAAATAATAATAATAATAATTAAATGGCAGGGATCCCCTTCTGCAGGGTTCAGCTAAGTCACAGAGTATAAAATAAACACCTTTGCTCCAAAACAAAAAAAGTTAATAAGCTGGAATTCTGGCTTTAAATGCCCACCTCAGGAGCTTCATCAAGGGTATAAGTCAAGTGGATAAGGTATGTGCAAGCCTACAAGTGCCCGGCTCCAGGCTCCACTCAGCAGGGATTCAACGTGGGGCAGACAGCACCTCTGTCCAGGGGCCACCCTGCCTGAGTGACTCCCTCTTAAAATTGACAACCGTTTTTGTTACCAGGGTTTTAAGCTAGCTTCACAGGATGACTGCATATATTAAATGAGAGAAGGCCTTAGAGGTATCAGGAGTCAAACCCAACAGCCTGTGGGCTTATCTGCAACCTGCAAGGGAGTTGTATTTGTCCACACAGTGTCTTTAGCAACTGCCAACTTGAAAAATGGGAATAGTTAGCACAAAATCTAGATTGCTGGGTCCTCTGGAAAGAAGTCAGAAGATTCCAAAACTTTTGGCTCTCACTCCCATGAGGCAATAATCAGTGAGATGCCCCCTTTAAGAGATAGTTCAGCAGGAAGACCTAGATTTGAGAGTTCAGCTCCTACATACAGCAGGTATTCAATAAATGATAGTTACTATCAATATTTATTATTTATCAGTTAACTTGAGTGCAAGAGATTCAAGTGCAGAGACTCTGTCTTCTACTTGTGTCTCTTCTCCTGCTGTGAACTTGAAGCCAAGTACACAGGAGACACCATCCGGCACAATCCTTACAGAGACTGGCTTCTCTGGTGGCTCAGACGGTAAAGCATCTGCAATGCGGGAGATCTGGGTTCAATCCCTGGGTTGGANAGTGCAGAGACTCTGTCTTCTACTTGTGTCTCTTCTCCTGCTGTGAACTTGAAGCCAAGTACACAGGAGACACCATCCGGCACAATCCTTACAGAGACTGGCTTCTCTGGTGGCTCAGACGGTAAAGCATCTGCAATGCGGGAGATCTGGGTTCAATCCCTGGGTTGGAAAGATCCCCTGGAGAAGGAAGTGGCACCCCACTCCAGTACTCTTGCCTGGAAAATCCCATGGACAGAGGAGCCTGGTAGGCTACGTCCATGGGGTCGCAAAGAGTAGGACACGACTGAGCAACTTCCCTTTCACTTTACAGAGACTGAAGGGTTTGTGACCAGCACCGACAGTTCTAAGCACTCTCCTAAGCACTCCATGTTCGATGTTGCTCAGCCGCTCAGTCATGTTCGACTCTTTGTGACCCCATGGGCTGCAGTGTGCTAGGATTCCCTGCCCTTCATTCTCTCGGGGAGTTTGCTCAAACTCATGTTCATTGATGTCATTGGTGATGCCATCCAACCATCTCATGTTCTGTTGCCCCCTTCTCCTGCCTTCAATCTTTCCCAGCACCAGGGTCACTTCACATTATTATTATCTTATTTGATTTCTCCTAACAACCCTGAGCTAGATTACTATCATTGAGTCAATTCTGCAGAGAGGCAAACTGAGGCACAGCCCAAGATCACCAAGTGAGCAGAAAAAAGTCAAGATCCAAACCCAGGAGCCTGGCCTCAGGGTCCACATCCTCACCACCAGTCCATGCCACAGGATGATCCCAAGTGCTGCCGGGGGATAGGGCCTCACTGCTTCCCCTCCCTGTCCAGCTCCACTAGGGACTGGCAGCTTCTGGACCCATCCCTGCCCGGCTCCCACCCCCACAGTCCCCCACAGCAGGCTGCACTTACGGTCAAGGCCATTGATGTAGCGCATGGTGACTTCACAGTGGCCCCACACAGCACTCACCACCGGGTAGAGCTTCTTGCCCTTGAGGCCACGGAAGGCCACGCCCAGATACTGGCCGTCCACTACGAAGCTGAGTGTGCCCTCGTCCATGTCCAGCACCACCAGCAGTGAGTCGGGCAGCGCAAAGGCCTCCTCAGGCCCCAGGAATGCGGGGTAGGCCACGCCAGGCCGGTTCTTGCCGTCGTGGTAGAGGCGGCTGCGGCCCAGGTCCCAGCCCCAGGACTCGGCGTCGCTGCCCACCAGCGCGGTATAGCCCACTGAGTGCAGGGGGGCCCGCGCCGTGGCCACGCCCACCACCGCATGCGTGCCCCGCTGCCGCGCAGGCCAGTGGATCTGCCAGGCGTGCAGGCCCCGCGCGTGGCCCACCTTGCCGCGGATGCCATCCGTGCTCTGCGCCACCGGGTGCCGGTGGAAGGTGAGCCGGTCGTCATCCTTGACGAAGACGTTTAGCGAGCGGTCCTCGGGGTTCCACGCGTGCCGCAGCTGCACCGCCAGCCCCGCCGCTGGCATGTCCAGCAGCTGGTCCAGCCGCGCCGGCCGCCCCGGCTCCTCTCCCCGCAGCTCACGCTTGGCCGGCCGCAGCGCTGGCTCCCGCACCTCCACCGACTTGAGGCTCCCCGAGAGCTTCTGGCCCATGGCTCGCTGCCGGGACGGGGCTGCTGCGGGCCACCGCTACCTCCTGGGAGCTTCCACTCCCCGCACCCAGGGATGGGCCACGGGGCTGGAAACCAGGCGTCTGGACCGGACACGCCCACAGCCTCCACAGGGCTGGGGCAGGGAACCAAGCTCCTGGAAGGAAGCAAAGGACACGGCTTATAACAGCAGCCTCGACAGCCATCCATGCCCATGCCTTGGCTGGGCCCTGGGCATGCATTCATAATAATAACTAATGAATAGAATGATACATGGCACTTATCTAGAACTCACCATTTGCCAGACACTGCTCTAAATGATTCACATTTATTAGCTCATTTAATCCTTAAGCCCTCCCAATAAGACATTCATTATTATTCCCATTTTATAGATGAAACACATAGGTCATAGAGGAGATAAGCAATTAACCAACGTCCCACAGTTAAGAAGGGGCTGAGCCAAGATCCACACTGAGGCCATCTGGCTTCAGAGTTTGTGTTCTGCTCTTAGAGAAATCACAGGCTATTTTATTTTAGAAATAAGGACTGAGCCCAGAGAAGTTGTGATTTGCTCAAGATCATAGAGAACCCCAGTGTACTTGGTCCCAAGAAACAAGCCCTGTGCCTAGGTAGGGGGAACAGGGTGCTCAAGATAGGGGTGTTGGAGATGTTTAGGGTATGGTCCATTGGTTCCTATCCTTGGCTGCCCTGGGGAGCTTAAATAGCATTTAAAGTGCAATCAGGCTTGAGAAGCTAGACACTGAGCAAAGATCCACCAAGGTCACCCAGGGACATGGACAGGGACATAAGGCAAGCATCTGAGAATAGGGTGAGGTCTCCATGGTAAGGCGAATTGGAAGCAGGGTGATGAAAGAGCTGGTGTTCAGGCTCTGGAGCCAGAAAGAACTATATGTAAATCCCTCTCTCCATCTCTTAGCTGTGCATCAACAGGAAGGTTCTCTTAGCCTCTTTAAGACTCCAGTCTATAAAATGGGGATAAAATATTCTCTCCAAGTGGTATGGGAAGCTAAGAGACAATATCAGAAGCCAAACCTGAGACTCTGCTGGCAGATTTTCCTTTCTGGCTCTATCGTCTGGACATCTTGCATGTATCACTTCCCTCTGGATGGGCAAGCTCTGTCTTTGGGTATAAGCCCCATTAACAGCACTGACTGTGGACAGCGTCCTCTGAGATAAGACCCTGGTTTTCAGGGAGGAGAACTTGGCCACCATCACTAAGAGACCAGCCAGAGTTCAGGGTTCTTGGGGTGTTTGGATGGACCCTGGGTGTGGGGAGAGATGGACAGCTGAGCCCTGCAGCCAATCTAGAGCAAAGGCATGTGTCTGCCCCTCCCTGTTCTGAGAGTTGCTAGGTTCAGAACACTTTCCCCTGAGACAGACCAGGAGGCAGACATTTCCCATGCCCTGCTTTGCCTGGCCACGCCCAAATGTGCCATACAGCTCTGGCTGCAATAGTGTGCATTGCTTTTTTGAACCTTCCAACTTTATTCTCAGCTCCTATTTTCTTTCCTTTCTATTGTCAGACCCCAGCTTCAGCTCATGCCAACCTTATCCGGAGAGCTCTGGCTAACGTTTAATCTAAGGGGATACCAGCATACGTAAAAATATGCAACACTAGACATTTCTAAGAGAGCAAAATAGTTACTCCTCTTCATATCCAAAATCAACCAAAATAAAGGAGAAAGAGAAACAGGAATGCAGATTCTATCTTCAGCAAAACCAGAACACATTTGTAATCCAAACCACAACTTATAAGGAAAGGCTGCCAAAAAACCGGTCAAGGGCTGCCAAAAGCAGGGAAGATCAAACCAGGTGTGAGTAAACAGCTACAGAAGACACCTGTGGCTGCAGAGCGCTGATGAAGATGGCACAGTCAGCCAGTAGCTGGCACTCCCTGAAGAAGGAAAACAAAGATTCCTAACCAAGACCCGTGGGTACAGGGTGTGTGGTCCAGTGATGGGATCTGCCTTTGACACTATAGGGAAAAAGGAGGATGCGACTAACGGAGAAAACCACCGTCAGCCATCTTCACAGGAAGCAGTGTGCTGTGAGGCAGAGTAGCGGAAGGGCCTGAACTGCGGGAAGCCCACGGCTATAGATCCCCGGGCTGACTGGGTGGAAGCTGGAACAAATCGTTGCCACAGCCCTGTGAACAAAGTTACCACGCACCAGGAAGCAATCCTGCTCTCCTAAAACACCTCATGGCACCTCCTCTACACACACTGCCTGCAAAATGCTGATCAGGAAGGTTGACCTCTTCCAAAGAGAAGCAGCTCATGAAATAGTCAAGTTCAGTTCAGTGCAGTGCAGTCGCTCAGTCGTGTCCAACTCTTTGTGACCCCATGAATCGCAGCACGACAGGCCTCCCTGTCCATCACCAACTCCCGGAGNCCTGTGTTCATTTAACCCTTGATTCTAAAAGAAGTCCGTTGTGGTATTCCTGTTTTGTAGGTAAATTTCTTAAGTGCAGAGAGATTGCATTATCGCCCCAGGGTCTCAGAGGCTAATAAAGCAGTGGAGCAGGGTTTAAACCCAGGGGACTGACTCGAGGGCCCACCTTCTCAGCCTCTGTGCTTTAAGGCCCCAGTTCGGAGTCATCTGCATAGAAACAGTAAGTGTTATGGGGACTGTATCATTTGTTTCCATGCTAACTAGGACTTTTAGGGGAAGGGTGGCGATCAACAATTAGTCTGGAAAAACAGGTAAACCAGAACTGTGGGGACAAAGAGGGCTTTCTGTTCACCTTACGGGTGGACGCTGAGAGCGTGGATGAATTTACCGAGGGAAAGAATGCTGAAGAAAAGAAGGAGGGAGGCAGTGAGTGGGCCTTGAGAAAGACCGACATTTGGGGATCGTCAGAGAAAGAGAAACTCACCAAGGATACCGGGGGAGGTGAGACGCGGCCACGGTGTCAGACTCTCGGGCAGGGTTACAGAGGGGAACCTTCCGCAGTGCCCCAGCCCCAGGAAACTAGGAATGCTATAGATGTGATAAGGCCCAAGAAGCAGCCGCTGAAAGGAGCAAGGACATCGTTGGGGATTTGCTGACAAACGTTTCTTCGCTTTGGTGGAGCTGGAAGCCAGATTTCAAGAAAACGGAGGAGTGGGAGGTGAGGACCCAGACACAGCCAGTTCAAACAACTTCGTAAAAAGTGGCCTTGAAGTGGAAACAAAAGATAGGACTGTCCTGGAGGTGGAGTCAAAGAAGTTTCCTTTTTTAAAGCAAGCAACTAGAACACATTTAAGGTTTAAAGGAAGGAGCCAGACCAGGGAGAGTGAAGAAAACGTGGAACGCATAATTCTCCCCTCTGAGGGACCTCCTGGAGCAAAGTGCCCGGGGATGTAGGAGACCGGCCGCTGAGTTGAGGGATCGCCTTCACACCCGAGGAGGTACTCCTTGGCCCCTGCAGGAGGGAGGAGAGGAGCTGTGGGTTTGAAGTGAGAGGGAGGGAGCCACAGCCAGCAGCCCTTAGCAGGTTTAGTGTGCGCCCCAGGGAAGGAGTTGCGCCAAGGGTTTAAAGGTGCCTAATGCAAGACTGGTATTGTCCTAAGCCCTTGATGGACGCTGACGTGGATCTTTCATCTTCGCTGTTATTGAGTGAAGTGGGGGCTATTACCCCTGTTTGACCACAGAAAAAACTGTGGCGCGGGGGTGGGGGTGGGGGAAGCCATCCCACACACAGCTGTTCAAGGCCAGAGTCCACCTTTGACTTTGTCATCTGCTGGACGTGAAAGCGGGCTCGCTGCCTTTCAGTATCTTTCATTCCTGTTAAAGGACTAATAGGTAGCGAATTAACAAACGTGGTTTAAGTAATGGTTCGAGACCAGAATGTGGAAGTTTGTCAATGGCTGTACATGATTGAAATCATATTTTGTTTATTTGAATTGCTTTGATTTTTTTGCTCTTATTTTTTTTTTCCACTTTACACTAGTCTTTGGTAAAACACAAGTTTTGTGGGGTTTTTTTGTTTGTTTAGTGGGGGTTTTTTGTTTGTTTAGTGGGGCTCTTTGAATAAAGTCTCCGTAGTTTATTCCTTGTTTTTATAGAAGTTACCTGCTTGTCAGGTACTATGAACCTAATAGTGAGGATTTCATTCGTAGAGGATGTTTCCTGCATTTCTTTGTATAGTCCATAGGAAATTTTTTATATTAGACTACTACTATGCGAAAAA
>SJYA01008236.1:0-21778 GCA_006410615.1 Neotragus moschatus | reverse complement strand
CGTGTACCCCAATGTTTATTACAGCACTATTTATAATAGCCAGGACATGGAAGCAACCTAGATGTCCATGTTTCTTTTTCAGTTTTTGTTTCCTTAGGGCATATGCCCACTGGTGAGATTGCTGGGTTATATGGTAGTTTTATTCCTAGTTTTATAAGGAATCTCCATACTGTTCTCCATAGTGGTTGTATTAGTTTGCATTCCTACCAACAATGTAAGAGGGTTCCCTTTTCTCCACATCTCTCCAGCATTTACTGTTTGAAGATATTTTGATGATGCCCATTCTGACTGGTATGCGATGATACCTCACTGTGGTTTTGATTTGCATTTCTTTGATAATGAGTGATGTTGAGCATATTTTCATATGTTTATTAGCCATCTGTATATCTTCTTTGGAGAAATGTCTGTTTAGTTCTTCTGTCCACTTTTTGATTGGGTTGCTTGTTTTTCTCATAATGAGTTAAATGTATGAGCTGCTTATATACTTCAGAGATTAATTCTTTTTCAGTTGTTTCATTTAGTATTATTTTCTCTCATTACATTCTCTCATTGTCTTTTCACCTTGCCTATGGTTTCCTTCATTGTGCAAAAGCTTTTAAGTTTAATTAGGTCCCATTTGTTTATTTTTTCTTTTATCTCCATTACTCTAGGAAGTGGGTCATAGATGATCTTGCTGTGATTTTTGTCAGAGAGTGTTCTGCCTATGTTTTCCTCTCAGGGTTTTATAGTTCCTGGTCTTATATTTAGGTCTTTAATCCATTTTGAGTTTGTTTTTATGTATGATGTTAGGGAATGTTCCAATTTCATTCTTTCACACATAGCTGTCCAGTTTTCCCAGGACCACTTGTTGAAGAGACTGTTTTTCTTCATTGTATAATTTTGCCTGCTTTGTTAAAGATAAGGTGTCCATGAAAGTNTTCCTGGTCTTATATTTAGGTCTTTAATCCATTTTGAGTTTGTTTTTATGTATGATGTTAGGGAATGTTCCAATTTCATTCTTTCACACATAGCTGTCCAGTTTTCCCAGGACCACTTGTTGAAGAGACTGTTTTTCTTCATTGTATAATTTTGCCTGCTTTGTTAAAGATAAGGTGTCCATGAAAGTGAAAGTTGCTCAGTGGTGTCTGACTCTTTGCGACCCCATGGATTATACAGTCCATGGAATTATCTAGGCCAGAATACTGGAGTGGGTAGCCTTTCCCTTCTCCAGGGGATCTTCCCAACTTAGGCACTGAACCAGGGTCTCCTGCATTGCAGGTATCTTCTTTACCAACTGAGCTATGAGGGAAGACCAAGATGTCCATGCTGCTGCTACTGCTGCTAAGTTGCTTCAGTTGTGTCTGACTCTGTGCAACCCCATAGATGGCAGCCCACCAGACTCTTTTGTCCCTGGGATTCTCCAGGCAAGAATACTGGAGTGGGTTGCATTTCCTTCTCCAATACATGCATGCATGCTAAGTTGCTTCAATTGTGTCCAACTCTGTGCAACCCCATGGATATAGGTACATGGATTTATCTCCTGGCTTTCTTTTTTGTTCCATTGGTCTATATTTCTGTTTCTGTGCCAGTACCACACTGTCTTGCTGACTGTAGCTTTGTAGTGTATTCTGAAGTCAGGCAGGTTGATTCCTCCAATTCCATTCCTTTTTCTCAAGATCATTTTGGCTATTCAGGGTCTTTTGTGTTTCCATACAAATTATGAAATTCTTTGTTCTAGTTCTATGAAAAATACCATAGGTAGTTTGATAGGCACTGCATTGAATCTATAGATTGTTCTGGGTAGTATAGTCATTTTCACTATACTGATTCTTCCAATCCAAAGATACGGTATATCTCTTCATCTGTTTGTGTCGTCTTTTTTTTTTTTTTTCTTTCATCAGTGTCTTATAGTTTTCTGCATACAGTCTTTTGTCAATTTAAGTAAATTTATTCCATATCACTTCATGGGAAATAGATGGAGAAACAGTGGAAACAGTGTCAGACTTTTATTTTTTGGGCTCTAAAATCACTGCAAATTGTGATTGCAGCCATGAAATTAAAAGACGCTTACTCCTTGGAAGGAAAGTTATGACTGACCTAGATAGTGTATTGAAAAGCAGAGACATTACTTTGCTGACTAAAGTCCATCTAGTCAAGGCTATGGTTTTTCCAGTAGTCTTGTATGGATGTGAGAGTTGGACTGTGAAGAAAGCTGAGTGCCGAAGAATTGATGCTTTTGAACTGTGGTGTTGGAGAAGACTCTTGAGAGTCCCTTGGACTGCAAGGAGATCCAACCAGTCCATCCTAAAGGAGATCAGCCCTGGGTGTTCATTGGAAGGACTGATGCTAAAGCTGAAACTCCAATACTTTGGCCACCTCATGTGAAGAGCTGACTCACTGGAAAAGACTCTGATGCTGGGAGGGATTGGAGGCAGGAGGAGAAGAGGGCAGCAGAGGATGAGATGGCTGGATGGCATCACTGACTCAATGGATATCAGTTTGAGGATACTCCAGGACATAGTCAAGGACAGGAAAACCTGGCCTGCTGCAGCCCATGGTATCACAAAGAGTTGGACATGACTGAGCAACTGAACAACAACAACATAAATGAACTCATAGAATATATGCGTCTTTGTGTTTGGATCCTTTCTTGGAGCATAGTGATTCATCAGATTGTCCACGTTTCTGTATGTCAGTAGTTCCTTCCTATTTATTGTTAAGAGATATTCTATTATACAAATATGCCATGGTTTGCTTATTGATTCTCTTTAAATGGACATTTGGATTGTTTCCAGTTCTTGCTATTATAGATGAAGTTTCTATGAACTTCTGTGTACAAGTGTGTGGACATACATTTTATTCCTTTTTGGGTAAATAATTAGGAGTGGGATGGCAGAGTTCTGGAGTAGCTACATTAATCTTTAAAGGCAGAACAAACTTAGATTTTGGCTTTGGGACAATGTGTATATTTTTTCTTTATAACAATATAATTTAATTCACATATTTATGGGTCTAACTAAACTGTAAAATCTCACATATTATTTTGTTTGTATATGCTTTCATTTTTCTGCTGAAATGTTTTCCCGACATTTTTTCTTTCTGGTGTAGTATTTTATAAACTGTGTTCTATAGAATAATATTCCTATTGAGAAGCTTTACAAAAAGTAGTTTTCATAATCAAGGAAACTGAGGAAATGCTTCTTGTTGGTATTTACAATATGTATTACTATTTTAAGAGGTGTGAGAATTCCTGATTAAAATTATTCAGTGGTTTCCCATCACTTTTCAGACAAAGGTCCAAATCCTTAGCACATTCTGTTCAGTTCAGTTCAGTCACTCAGTCATGTCTGACCCTTTGTGACCCCATAGACTTAGCACACCAGGCTTCCCAGTCTATCACCAACTGCCAGTGCTTACTCAAACTCATATCCATCAAGTTAGTGATGCCATCCAACCATCTCATCTTCTGTCATCCCCTTTTCTTCCTGCCTTCAATCTTTCCCAGAATCTGGGTCTTTTCCAATGAGTCAGTTGTTTCCAACAGGTGGCCAAAATATTGGAGTTTCAGCATCAGTCCTTCAAATGAATATTCAGGACTGATTTCCTTTAGGATTGACTAGTTTGATCTTTTTGTAGTCTAAGAGACTCTCAAGAGTCTTCTCCAATACCACAGTTCAAAAGCATCAGTTCTTTGGCGCTCAGCTTTCTTTATGGTCCAACTCTCAAATCCATAGTTGACTACTGGAAAAACCATAGCTTTGATTAGATGGACCTTTGTTGGCAAAGTAATGTCTCTGCTTTTTAATATGCTGTCTAGGTTGGTCATAGCTTTTCTTCCAAAGAGTGTCTTTTCATTTCATGGTTGTAGTCACTATCTGCATAGTCTGTGGATTCCTGCAATCTGATTCCTCCCAACCTCATATTGTTTTGTCTGACCTGATTAGTTCTGTGACTATGCCAGTTCCTGTGACTTCCTGTCTCAGGAGTTCTCAAAACTTCCTTCTGCCCAGAGTTCTTTTTCCTACTTCTGCATCTGAATAACTTATTATCCTGGTTATCCTGGTTCACAACAGGGAAACCTAGCCATATTATACATTCTCAAAACATCCTGTGCTTTTCCTCTGTAGAACTGGTTATAACAGCAAATAATTATTTGCATAGTAAATTGATCATTGGTTATTTTCCTGGCTGGGCTGTAAACTCTATTAAAGCAGGGACTTGTCTGTTTTATTCATCAATACAGGCTCAGCATCTGCCTGTTTTATACAAATAGTAGGTAATCTGTAAATATGTACTGAATGAATCAATAATCAAAAAAAGCTTCATCTAACCCTACATTTCCTAAGCTTATTTGATGTATCTTTTGCTAATACCTGTGGAATTAGTATTCAGTCAACAACACTCTTGGGAATGCAACTCTGTGTGGTATGTATACCTGTGTGGATATGTGTTGTTAGTATTTATCTTATTCACTTTCTCAGTTCAGTTCAGTTGGTCAGTTGTATCTGACTCTGTGACCCCAGTGACTGCAGCACACCAGATTTCCCTGCCCATCACCAACTCCTAGAGCTTGCTCAAACTCATGTCCATCAACAAAACTTGGTCCACTGGAAAAGGGAATGACAAACCACTTCAGTATTCTTGCCTTGAGAATTCCATGAAGAGTATAAAAAGGCAAAAATATTCATTTTCTCAGTAGATATTTATTATGTGCCAGGCCCTTTAGTGTTTATAAGCACTGCAGATTCAGCCAAGTTTGTGTGCCCATGTTGTCATCTTTTGGTGGGGTCAACCAGCCAATAAATGTCCAAAAGTAAACAATATGTCAAATGGTAATGAGTGCTGTGAAGAAAAAGGATATAGCAGGATAAAGAGGCTGAGGAACTTTAATTTATGTGATGATCAGAGAAGACATCTTCCACAAAACATTTGAATGAAGACCTAAAGATGAGTCTGCGGAGCTGCCCTCTGGGGTTGAGCATGCCAGGTAGAACAAACAGCAAGTGCTAAGTGCCTGAGGTGAGAATTCATTAGGCAAAGAGTTGAGTCTACTGATAGCAAGAGGACTGCCAGGCAAAATGATGGGTGATGAGGCCAGAGAAAGTGGGAGGAGGGGCTTGAGGTTGTTCAGGACATTGAAGGTTTTGCCGAGGGCTTTGAATTTAACTCACAGAGAGATATGAAGGTATTGAGCAGAGCAAGGATATGATGTAACACATTTTAGAAAGGTCCCTGGATCTTGTGTAGAGACTCTCATAGGAAGAAGAAAACTTGTTAGAGAAGTCTCTTGAAAAAATATGGATGCAAGACATAGCTAAGTAACGACACATGTAGTGGGAAATGGCAGGATTCTAGATATATTCAATGTAGAGACAGCAGGATTTGCTAATGGATTAGGTTTGGGGTGTAAGACAAGAGTCAGCCATCCCTTGTGGGATTTTGGGCTTCAGTAACAGTTCAAATGATGTTGTCACTTATTGAGAATGTAGATTGTGGATGAGGAGACCTGAGTTTGCTTTGATCTTGCTAAGTTGAGAGGTCTATTAGAAATCTAAGTGGAGATGTAGATTAGGTAATCACAGACCTGAATCTGAAGTCAGGGGAGAGATCAGGCCTAGAGGTATAAATTTGGAAGTCAGCAATACATTGATATTATTTAAAACTACTGGCTTGGGTGAGATCATCAAAGAAGTGAGAATAGATCAAAAAAGAAAAAAAGTCCAAAGACTAAACCTTTGGTTCTTCAGTGTTTTATCAGTCACCGTCTTTAAAATAGACGACCTTGCTATCAAAGAAAATAAAATTGCCATAAAAAGCTTTTCTCTGTATCATCTAATTTTTTTTTATTGCATGAGAAAAATTTCTCTTCTCCTTTCTTATTGGAAACATACTTTTTGATAATATTAGATCAGTATATACTCATATTTTTCTTGTCTTTTTCATTTTATGTTGATTCCTTCCTCAATTAATAGAAGACGTATATGTATCACAGATTCACCTTGCTGTACAGCAGAAACTAACACAATATTGTGAATCAACTATATTCCAATAAAAATTAATTTTAAAAATAGCACATGGCATACATTTTCAGGATCAGTACATAAACGATTTCTTAGTCCTTGTGTATTTGAGAGTGTCTTTTCCTGAACACGTGTTATAACTCCAGTGAATATGTAATCTTTGTACTCAGCAGTTACGAGTCTTCTGGAATTAACTGTTAAAAGTAGAGGTCTTGTGTTTGTTGGCCTCTCTTTACTTTTTTGGTTGTGGTTATAGGTGTTGGCCTTTCTTTCCCCTGACTGGATACTCATGGGGTTATTTCTTCATTAAATCGGAAAAAGTTACCACATTCTATTGAGGTCTTGATTTCCATAATTTTTTTTCAAATTTTAGTATTAGTATTACACTTTCTCCATAAAATAAATTGCAAAACTTCCTCAGTTTTTATGGGTTAAAATAGTTTAGTCATTATTGAATATGAATGATAGAATTTTAATGATTTTCTGAACTCTTTTATGGTATATGGGCCTTTTCAGATTTTCCCTCGTGGCTCAGATGGTTAAGCATCTGCCTACAATGTGGGAGACCTGGGTTTGATCCCTGGGTCAGGAAGTTCCCCTGGAGAAGGAAATGGCAACCCACTCCAGTATTCTTGCCTGGAAAATCCCCTGGACAGAGGAGCCCAGTAGGCTACAGTCCATGGGGTCGTAAAGAGTCGGACACGACTGAGCGACTTCACTTCACTTCAGATTTTTCAATTATTCACGTCATTTTTATTTGTTTATATTTTATTAGTAAGTTACATGTTCTCTCCAGGTTTTTAAACATGGCTCCACAGAGTTGCATGTTATATTCTTTTAAAAAATATATACATCTGTTTATTTATTCCAAATTTTTACTGGAGTATAGTTGCTTTACCATGTTGTGTTAATTTCTACAGTATAGCAAAGTAAATCAGTTATACATATACATAAACATGTTAGTCTCTCGGTTGTGTCCAACTCTTTGTGACCACATGAACTGTAGCCTGCCAGGCTTCTCTGTCTATGGAACTCTCCAGGCAAAAATACTGGAGTGGGTAACCATTCCCTTCTCCGTGTATCTTCGCAACCCAGGGATTGAACGTAGGTCTCCTTCATTGCAGGCAAATTCATTACTGTTTTAGTCATTAGGGAAGCTCAGACATATACACATATCCACTTTCTTTGGATTTCCTTCCCATTTAGGTTAGCACAGAGCACTGAGTACACTTCCCTGAGCTACTCAGTAGGTTCCCATTAGTTATCTATTTTATACATAGTAACAATAGTGTATATATGTCCATCTCAGTCTCCCAGTTCATCCCATCCCCTTCCTTTCCTCTTGGTATCCATATGGTTGTTTCCTATGTCTGTTTTCTCTCTTTCTGCTTTGAAAATAAGACCGCCTATACTGTTTTTTCCCCTAGATTCCACATACGTGTGTTAACACATGGTATTTGTTTTTCTCTCTGTGACTTAACTTCATTCTATATGACAGTCTCTAGGTTCATCCATATCTCTACAAATGACCCAGCTGTGTTACATTTTAGGGTGGATTAATATTCTGTTGTACATGTGAATCATATCTTCTTTATGCATTCCTTTGTAGATGAACATTTAGGTTGTCTCCATGTCCTGGCACTTATAAATAGTGCTGCAGTGAACACTGAGGTGCGTGTGTTTTTTAATTATGCATGTTATACTCTTTTCTAATTTTCAAAATTTCTTCATCTCTTTTTCTTTCTTTAAGTTTTATATTTTCACTTTATCCTTCCCCCTTAAACAAAATTGCTTGGCTTTTTTTCTTCCATTGTTCTTTCAACCAGTTTTAGGAGTTATTAATCTACTCTAACATTTTTTGGGTTTAATTATGGCATTTGTTTTTATTAATTCTCTTCTACTACTTTCTTTTGAATCCTTTTGTCCCTTTATAAAGTTTTTAAATTGAATACTAAGCTCCTTTGATACTTTTGTTAATATGCATTATTTTAAATAAACATTTTATTTTTAATTTTAGATGAATATTTAAATAACATTTACTGAAACTTTCCTTTGACCAGAAATTTAGCTATTTCATATAGGCTATAATATGACACATGCTTTTTCTTTCTAGAGATTATAATTTCAATTTTTACTTCTTCTTGAATCATGGCTTGGTAGAACTACTTTTCTGAATTTCTAATGAGCTTAAATTTTATGCCATCTTAATTTCTAATTGGATTGAAACAGTATAAAATCTGTCTTCTGAGAGTCATTAAAATTTGTTTTATGACAGTTACATGGTAGGTTTTTGTAAATATTCTATGGACATATGAAACAAATTTACATTTTGTTTGTAAAGATTTATATTTCTTTCCCTCTTTCTCTCTCTCTCTACAAACACACACACACACACACACACACACACACACACACACACGAGTTGCATGTGCATGAAACAGTTTACTAGTTGTATCATGCTGTGTGTTGTCCCATGCCCTTACATACTTTTGCCCACCAGATCTGTTTGACTATGTGCTCTTTGTCCAGACAACTAATAGAAAAATAGGTAAAAATTATGGACAGGCATTTCACGGGAAAATAGCTCTGAAACTGGTAACAATCTAGAGAAATGGTCACCATCTTCAGGATTGCTGTTCGTTGTTTTAGTGCTAAATCATCTCTGACTCTCTGCGACCCCATGCACTGTAGCCCACCAGGCTCCTCTATCCATGGGATTTCCCAGGCAAGAGTACTGGAAGATCTTTCTCCTGGGGATCTTCCCAACCCAGGGGTTGAACCTAGGTCTCCTGCATTGGTAGGCAGATTCTTTACTACTGAGCCACCTGGGAAGCCCATCTTTAGGATAGGGTAAATACAAATCAAAATGACTTATTTTATACCCGTTTGATAGGCAGAATTTTTTTAAATTCCACATTATCTAGTGTTAGAGAGGATGTAGACAGAATCATCTCTTATACAGTGTTTTATGCTTTGAAAAATAGCTTGTCATCATCTTCTAAAGTTAAATAGTCCCATACCCTATATGCCTAGATATGTATACTCAAGAGACACTATTGTCATATCCACAGCAAGTGGCATGTACAATAATGTTTATAGCGGCACTAGTTACAACAAACTAAAAAACTATAAAACCTCAAGGTTATCAGTGGGAGAATAGAAACATGAATTATGATTCAGTGCAATATTCAACAGCAATAAATCCTGCAAGGTCCAACAAAGTGAATCTATCTTAACAATACAATGTCAGTAAATAAATAAATCCCCAAAGATTTCATAAATAAAATTCTTTTGTAGAAAATTAAGAATGAGTGTGTGGGACTTAAGAACATATGGATGGAAAGAACTTAGAAAGGAAAGCAAGCATGTGATGAATTCAGGACTCACAGTGACATTTATATCATGTCAGGTGAAATGGGAAGGTAGGACAGGGAAGGGATGAGATGGTTAGATTTATGCTACAATTGCTTTCTTACCAACTCTTTTGGGTGGGATTTAAGTGTTTGTAGCATAAGTAAAAATAATGGATGAAATATTCAAGCTTAATAAAAGTAAGCTATGGATGGACCAGTGAGAATGTATCATGAACTAGGAATTACGAATAATCCACTTTTGTGAGCACAAGCTCAAATAAAAATAATGATTTCAGCATATAAAAAAATCAACATATGGCTTCCCTAATTAACTTAAAATAGCACCTTATCTAAGTTATTAACACTAACTTCTTTTGTTTGTTTGCATTTGTCTGATACCTCTTTACCTACCTCTCTATTTTTGGTGTTCGTTTACAAAATTGTTTTAAATGTGTATCTTGTAACTTAGTGTTTCTCAGACTTTTATGTACATATGAATTACATAATGGAGATTCTTTTTAAGCTACAATTTTTGTTTAGTGGGTCTGGGGTTGGACTTGAGAGTTTGCATGTCTCATTCAGGTGATGTTCTACACACTTGGGGTAACAAAGCTGTTACAAATGAGCTTGGGGTAACAAAGCTGTTACAAATGAGCTTTGGCTTTTTGTTGTATTTTTCCTTTAAGCTTGAAGGAAAGTTTCAGCCTCTGTATTTGAACAAGGAACTTCAACATATTCACATTTAGCAAAAATAATGAATAATTTGGCTTAAATCTTTGCATTCTACTTTGTTTAGCATAATTTATCATTTTAATTTTTGTGTTATTATTAGTTGAATCAAGTTACTATTTATTTACTTATTCTCTTGCTTGGAAGTTCTAAAGTCATTTTCCGCTCAACTCATGGTATTCTTTTTTCATTCTTAATACCTGCAATTTATTACTTCATCAAATACTAATGAATGCCTACAATTTCTCTACTATTCATTGAAAGCAAAATGCCAACTATTTCTTCCTTTCATACGGGATCCATCCACTGATTATTCACCTCAATAAAGTGTGACCTGTAGATCATTTTTTCCTCTCTTCCCCAAGTCCCTGTGATCTGTAACTTTCAGGCATTGCTGACATAGTGGTATACCTTTCACTTCAAGCCATTTTAGATTTCCCCTTGCAGCATGTGCCTTCTTTTCTAAGAATTCTAATGTCACAGTGATGCTGCTCATTGTTCATCACTCTGTCATTATACTTTGAGATTCAATTATATATATTGTAAGTTTCATCCCTCACTTCTTTTCCTCTCCTTTTCATCTCTCCCAGATTAACTACTTTCTTGGAATTTATTCATTGTTTAAAGTATTTTTTTCATTAATATTTCTTTCAGAAAGATACATGAGTGACATATTTTCTAAGTTCTTGTATATTTTACTCTGATAGATGACTGTTATCTTGGCTAGATACAGAATTCTTGGGTTGCATCTACTCACTTTTAAAATTCAACACTTACAAAAGAATTCCCCAGAGGTTCAGTGTTGGGACTCTTGTGGTCTTACTGCCAATTCAGCCCTTGGTCAGGAAACTAAAATCCCACCAGCCACACCACGAGACCAAAAAATAAACAATTAAAATTCAACACTTATATTTTAAATTCTAGGAAATATCTGTGCTTTAATTTACTTTCCATTACCATTTATCTTCAAATTATATTCAAATTGCCATTTCTCACCTCCAGAAATTTTTCTTCACTAGGAATGAGTTTGTGTTGGGTGCTTGGCTTGTTATTCTTCTCTTTAGATATTTGTTTTATTCTTTTCCTTTTAAATCATTGTTCTATTAGATCTTGGGGCTCAGGTTCAGACACTATGCACTCTCCACGGGGTCAGTGCTGGTCAATGAGGCTAAAATAGTGATGTCATCCCTACAGACTAGGGCCAGTATTACAATGGCCAGCAAGTCACCTCTCCATTTCTCAGCTCCAAAGGCTAGTGCTCTTTGAACTTAAATGCCAGATAATGCCACAGCCTCTCAGGAGCTGGGGAGACCAGATGGTCCCAACACCACTTGATCATGTTTGCTGTGTTTTTCACTTGCAGGTTCATTCTACAGAAAGACTAAGCTCTACAAAGACAGTAATCTGACAATTCTACTGACTATGGTAAATCACTTCCATATGATTATCAACACCAAGATCCCTACTATTTTCAATCTAGAGATTGTAAGATCCAGACNCCACTTGATCATGTTTGCTGTGTTTTTCACTTGCGGGTTCATTCTACAGAAAGACTAAGCTCTACAAAGACAGTAATCTGACAATTCTACTGACTATGGTAAATCACTTCCGTATGATTATCAACACCAAGATCCCTACTATTTTCAGTCTAGAGATTGTAAGATCCAGATGTCATGCGTTATTGTCTAATCAAATTGAGCAGTTATCAGATTACATTACATTATGTCCCATATCCAGGCACTCACGTTTTTAACATGGTATCAGCATAGAATAGAGTTTTGATAAGATGCTTTTCTGAAGGAGTGCCTATGTTGGTTTCTTAGAGATTGAAACCAAGAAAACTATTATACTACCATGTGAAATTGTAAAAAAAAAAAAAAAAATAGAGGTTAACTGTAACATTTGGCTAAACAAATCAACTCTTACTCTTCTTTGCTGTTTCTAAAGTAGTAGCGAGTGGAAGGTAATTGTTTCTCAGTTTTCAACAGAAAAGTCTGTATTGATCATCTTGATAGGAAGTTATGGTTAAAACAGTTTTGGAATGGAAAACAATCCTAATTGCCTGGGCAAATTCATTGATTAGCTTATTGTGGCTTCGACTGCACAAACACCTATTTAGTATCTGTTTTGAGTTAGCTGCAGTAATAGCTTGGATTTAACACATATGTCCACCCTCTGGGCAGAGTTCCTTAATTTGACAGTTAGGGATGTTGGTATAATTTTGGCTCTTATCACTCAGACTTCATAAGTCTTTGTATTTTGCCTCTCTCAATATTTATATGGCATCCAGTGACTGATTGATCTTCTGTAGGATGCTATGGTCATTCACACTTGCTTATCATAGGCACATAGAGGGCAATCCTCAGATTTATGGCTGCCAATAAAAGTTGTTACCAAAAGTAAAATTTATTTTTTTCTGTGTGCTAATTTCTAATAACTCTTGTGCATGAGAGCAATTACTGACAAAAGTCAGCTTCTGTTAATAGAGTTTATCACACTTCATCATATATCCTTTGTCATTGGAAGCATTTTGACAAGCCCAGGGTTAATTAAAACCAAGAAGACAATAAAATACACCTAATCAAACATTACAGGTACAGAAATCAATTAGCAGATTTATAGTACTTTGGAGGTTTCCATAATGTATAAAATTCAAAGAAACTGTCGTTTCCATTTCCTCAAGACAGTGTAATTAAATTTCTAATTGAAATTATTTTTCAGTAGGTAATGTACAATTCACCCAAGTTTGATTTGCATTAAAGTGGGGTCTACAGAGGTTGAAAGAGCCTAAGAAATTAAAAAGATCATCTAGTTATTTCCACTACTGTTATTTTGTCTACCTGAATGTTGGGAAAGTTGTACTGGATTAAAAAAAGGGAAGAGGGGCACTAGCACTTTGCATGATAAAGAGAATAAGTGAAGTCATCTTATATATCAAGGATCTCTGTCCTTACACAATGTAAAACACACACATACACACACCTAGGAGAATGCATATAATTCACTAGATTTGTCAGCATTGTTAAATAATAAATTTGATTTATCTGTTTTCTCTAACTTGACTGATTATTTTGACTGGATTGATTGCAATGATTTGTTGCTTTGGTATCACATAGATGTGGCTTCAAATAAATCACGGATTTTTGCAGTTTGATTATACAACTAGCTAACTTAAACAGCAGTGCTGACTGCCTTACCTGGAACACACTGTCTCAATGGAGAGTGGGCAAGGGGATCAGGTAAGTGATGTGTACTTGTTGCATGTCTGCAAGGCTGTGTTCCAGCTCCTTATAGACTGCTGACTGATGGACATATTTCCCTCACTGTCTGCAGACCTGTCCTTTAGCTACTTGTCCGTGTTATTAACAAAATGTCTTATCACTAGCTAAACATAGAAATGATCATATTCTTGACACTTGATTCAAAATTAACCTTGTTTAGAAATTTCTGTTTAATGGAAATTTGATTTAAAAATAAAAGCTTCTTTTTCCTTTAAGTAAATACTATCCCTAAATGTAATTATTATGTTAACAACAACAATATAAATAACTTGTATTTATTTTCTGAATTCAGAACAAAACCATACCTATTTTTAGGGCTTTACTTTTAAACCGTGAACAAATCAACGTTTACTTTCCTTTCATAGAATGATTGCTATAAAAAAAGCCTCAATAATAAAATTAAGCTTTAAATATTTCTTTTGATTTGTGGGGTTGTGCCCACAAATGTCAAGAAAAGCTAGATAATTTGAACAACTTTATGGGAAAAATCAGTGGAAACATTTTTGTGGTTAACATAGATAACAGCTAATTGCATTTTTCTGTTAAAAGTTAAGATATATTGTTGACAAAGTAAAACAAATGAAAAAACTGAATGTGCATAAACCAATTTTTAGTCAAGTAAAGGCAGAATTAATAATATTTTCATAAATAAAGCCTAGTGCTTTTCCTTCTTGCCTAATGCTACCTGTTTTCTGGCCAGTTCATGATTTTCAACAACTTCATTTGAGTGTTAATGGGTATTCAACTGATGTGAAAGAGGCAATGATCCCGTAGTGGCTGATTTACACCACAACATGTTGCTAAGTTTAAGGAGGTGCTGTTTTCTTCTGCTGTTGATTAGTGGACAATGCATCAAGAACAAACCTAAGGCCAAAATTAGATTTTTAAACTTGAGCCCTCCTAATTGTTTTCCTATACAGTCATTTCTCAGTATATGCAGGGGATATTTTCCAGGAGCCCATCAAAATCCATGGATACTCAAGTTCCTTTTATGAAAAAGGTAGTATAGTAAATACAGCTGGCTCTCTGTATCTGCAGGTTTCACTTGCACAGGTGAGAAAAATTATCTTGGAACCTTTCTCAGCTCTTCATTGGCTCTTCTTCCTTCTTCTATTCCTTAACTGAGAACATATATTTAAGACATTCTTCAATTCTTATTCTTACTTTCTTATACTGTGTTCATCTGAGAATTCTTTTATTCTGTGGTTTCAACAAGCTTTATTTTGCAGATAACAAATCTCTATTTCCTATTCTTAAGCTTTGGTCTTGCTATACCACCAGCTGCTTAACAGACTTTCTGCTCTGGTTTAGTATTTTCTAAAACCCCCAAATGAACATCCCTTTTCCAACTCACTACTTCTGTTATTGGTGCCTCCATCCTTAAGACAATGGTTAGATATGATTTTTAAGATAAATAAGCAAAAAATGTACAATGACTTAAATTTAATTGAAGTTTTCTCTTTACACAACAGCACAGAGTGGAGAACAAGTCTTCAGGTTACCCTTCTCTAAGATGTGATTTTGGGGCCTTGAGGCTTGTTTCCATTGCTCAGAGCTGAATTTTGTCTGCAGAGGTGTTATGGATGGGACTATCCTGACTTTAAAGCACTACATAATCTCTGACATCTTAATTGCTAGAGCTAAGTGTGATGGGCACACTTATCTGCCAAGGAAACTGGAAAATGTAGTCTAGGAAGAATTTTCCCAGGAAGAAGAAGAAAAAAAAAAGCAAATGGATTTTGATGTGAAGCCCTTAGTCTCTGCCACATCCATCTAAATTAAAAATTGTAGATTTCAACTCTATTTTATTCCCCATATCAGGTTAAAGACTAAGTCCTGTTATACTCTCATTTAAATCTTCTTTTGTTACAGTATCCATCTAATCCTAATACTATCTCATGATATAGACCATGGATAGGAGCCTGGCTCCTATCACCTTGCATCTGAATTATTCTGTTAGTTTTCTAGGTAATCTTCACAACTACAGCCTCTTCTCCTTCAGTCCATCAAACAAACCCTTTTCACACTCATTTTCCTTATGTACAATGTGCATTGCTTCATGTCACAGTTTAAAACTTTCAACAGCTTTTTTCTCTAACAGATCAAATCATATCTTCCTGCTTTCCTTTTAAGAACTGATGTAAATTAGAAACTTTTCTTCCTACAATAGGCAATCTTGGTCACCTACTTTTTAAAGCTTTTTCAGTATTTGTCTATACTTCTCAGTTTAGATATAATATGAACTTGTGTTATTTAATATTACTTATGAGTACTCTTGCCTGGAAAATCCATGAACAGAGGAGCCTGGTAGGCTGCAGTCCATGGGGTCGCTAAGAGTCGGACACGACTGAGTGACTTCACTTTCATGCATTGGAAAAGGAAATGGCAACCCACTCCAGTGTTCTTGGCCTGGAGAATCCCAGGGATGAGGAAGCCTGGTGGGCTGCCATCTATGGGGTCGCACAGAGTCGGACATGATTGAAGCAACTTAGCAGCAGCAGCTGCATGTGTTTTAGAGCTGTCTTCCCTACAATGTTTAAAGCTTCTTGAGGAAAAAGAGGATATCTGGTATTCTTTTGTTTTGGACCCCCCTAAAGAGACTAGCTTACTAAAGAGCTTCCCTGGTGGCTCAGATGATAAAGTGTCTGCCCACAATATGGGAGACCTGGGTTTGATCCATGGGTTGGAAAAATCTCCTGGAGAAGAAAATGTCAACCCACTCCAGTATTCTTGTCTGGAAAATGCCATGGACGGAGGAGCCTGGTAAGCTACAGTCCATGGGGTTGCAAAGAGTTGGACATGACTGAGTGACTTCACTTTCACTGTCACTTAAGAGACTAGCAAGTTGCTCAGTGCATACAAGGTTGGCTTCCAATGAATACTTAATGATGACGCTAGCTTTGAGAAGGAATTTGTTATTATACTAATTTTGTGAAATTTTACTCCTGAACTGTGCCCAGATCTTTGTTACAAACTGCCATTTGTTTGTGGAAATCAATGCTTAATTTTAATTAGTGACCAAGTCTCTCAGCAAAGTTATAAACTAAAGACATTTATTTATAAGCTTGGGGAAACTAATTTCAATTAATTCTTTCTTTCATAATTTAACCAGTTTAATCAGTTTAAATTCTGGTCCCTATCCTGAAGTGACTTATGGGCTAGAAGGGAAGTAAGGATTTATACACTGTGTATAGATAGAATTCTGAGATGACCCTCCAGATTCCTGACCCCTGGTGTGCTTGCTCTGTATAGCTTCCTCTTGTGAATGTGAGCAGGTTCTGTAAATATGATGTGATATCACTTCCATAATTATGTTACATTATATTAACAAAAAGAATTGTGTATCTAGAGCCAGACATCCTGGAATGTGAAGTCAAGTGGGCCTTAGAAAGCATCACTACGAACAAAACTANCGGAGAAGGTAGCTCCTCTCAGAGGCAACCCTGGCAACAGAATCATCAAGAGCACCAAGAACCCTGGAACCAAAGAGAACAGACAGGCAGCTCCAACAGAGATTTCTGACACCAGACTGGATCCAAGTATTCGCTGGAATGACTTTTAATAGAGAGATTCTCCCCCATCTGTTGTTCACTGCTAGCTAAATTCATCCAGGACTTTGTTCCAGCTTAGTGACTCACTTTCAACAGGACAGCAAATACATCCCTGATCACCAGCAAACACACACCCACACGGATACACACAGCCAGCCACACACACACACATGCACACACACACACCACACACACTTTGTGTCCTGGATGTGGCCTCTGCTGATGATGGTAATGATAAGGATGCTGATGTTTTGGAGAAAATGTCACAGGAAAACACAGTTAGTGAGAGTAAAGATAAACTATGTTTAGGGAAAAAGAGCAAACTATCTAAGATACAATGTGGTCACAACCAGGTAAAAAATGCACTTCAGAAAGCCTGAGAGGAAACACACCAAAGTGGTAATAATGTCTATAGTGTAATGCTGGAGTGACAGGTCACTTGGTTTTCCAGAAGCAGCAAGTTCAGGCTTATCCTCCTACCCAGGAACCTTGGTGGAATTTAGTTTCTTCTTTAATGTGTCCTCCAAGTTTTTTACTCTGCTCATAACTAGAGGGAAAAAAAAGAAAAGCATTTTAAAAGTCAGTTATTAAGAATTCCCTGGAGGTCGAATGGTTAGGACTTGGCACTTTCACTGAGGTGGCCTGGGTTCAATTCCTGGTCAGGAAGCTAGAATTCTACAAGCAGTGTGGTGAAGCCAAAAAAAATTATTAAATTAAAAAAAAAAAAAGGGATAAAACAAAGAAAAAGTCAGTTGTTAATATAAACATGGGTCTCAAAATTATTGCTGTATTTTTCATGTTTAATCATTTTATGATTTAAAAAACATATTAAACTATCATGAGCCATATCAATGACCCATCTGTAGACTGTAAGCCTCATGAGGGCTATGCCTGTTTTATTCACTGATGCATTCCAAATACCTAGAGCAGTCCTGGTGCTGAGTAGGCAGTTAATAAACACTTNGCTGTATTTTTCATGTTTAATCATTTTATGATTTAAAAAACATATTAAACTATCATGAGCCATATCAATGACCCATCTGTAGACTGTAAGCCTCATGAGGGCTATGCCTGTTTTATTCACTGATGCATTCCAAATACCTAGAGCAGTCCTGGTGCTGAGTAGGCAGTTAATAAATACTTGTTGAATGAGTACTCGAATATTTTGGTTCTGACAGAAGAAATATGGAAATTAAGACATCAGGCCTCTAAATCAAGGATGCGCTTGAACCAGCCTCCATGAATCAGGATAAAGGGTGCATCTTTAACCATCAACTGGTAAAGAAAACTTCACATTCATAGTCTAAAAATTCTTGGGCTCCTCTTCTCAAAGGAGATTCCGTTCTTTCAAAATAACAGGATCTAATAGAAAAGTCCTGCTACCACAGCATCAGTTATGTGACACCTTATTTACTGATACTTTAAAAAACTATTATGCATGTTTGCCATGCAAGGCAAGATGGAACCAAAAGAAATAGACCGCAGACTTGGGTGGTGGCAATTCTAAATTATGATCTTGAATTATGAAAACCTCCATGGGTGGGGGAAGCACAAAGTCTCTACACTGACAAGAAGACGGAAATCTCAGAGTTACAAGCAGATTTTGCCAGATGTTGATTTCACTGCTGCCCAAAAGCTCTACCAGAGAATCAGGCAGTCTGTATTATCATGATAAAAGAAAGCAGTTATAGTTGGCAGCAGGTGGGAGTACTAACGAATTAACGATTTAATACTGAGATGCTTTTGTCAGGTATTCAAGTTACCAAAAGGTATTTTTTCATTGTGATAAATTCCCTATCACATTTGGCAACTGAATTTTTAACAAAATGCCTCTCATGACAACAAAGGGCATTTGAGAGAATGGAAGCTATTGGGTTTCCACTTTGCAAACGAGTTGCCTCTTGACATAATTATTCTCCCTGTGATTTTGAAGATATCCCTCCAAGCCACAAAGCACTGTCATTGACATGCACCGTGCATGCAGCGAAGGGTTATGGGATTGACTCAAAAATGTGTGACAACTGAAGCAAATCACAAAGAAAACTGAACTGCTGAAGAATGCCGGAAATCAGGACCACATTCTGGAAATAATAAGAACTGAAAAGGGGTAAAAACAAGGTGTTGATTCAGTAATTAAATTGAAAGAATAGTCAATAGATCCTCATTTTCAACTCCTGTTCCTCGAGGTCCAATCACTGGGACAGACCTTTCCACCTACAGTAAGAATCTCGGCCCTCACAACTTTTACGCATGAAGAAACTGAGGCCAGCTGCAGCAAGGTGGACACATCTAAATGGGGGCCAATCTGAATTCTGCTCAAGTCTCCATCAGCCTCACTAGGTTGCCTGTCTTCATTATCTCACGGCGTGGAAATTTCCAGACACTCCCACCCTTTGGCTCTTCTACTTACTTTTTCAGCCTCTCCCTTTTTTAATCAAATTCAAAGAAATAAATAAGTAGAGAGGAGATGAGTCCTAGTTAGAGACCACAGGCAGGCTTCCTTTCCATCTCCCACCTAGAGTACAGAACTGTGCCCTTGAACTGACCTGAGGTTTCTGTCCCTGCAAGAGGAGCCTTAGCTGCCTCCCCAGCCTGTCCCCAAGCACATCCTCCAAGTGTCTTATGTGGTCCTGGTTCCCATCCACAAAGTGGGTCAGTCTCCTCACCCCCATGTCCTCTACCCCCTCACTGACTACCTTCAGCTTCTTGCCACACAAAGGGAAGTGGGAAAGCCCCAAGTGTCATGAAGATGAGTCATCTAAAGTCAGCAGCCCCTTAAAGGACTGCAGACCCTTAAAGGACTGCCTCCCTGAAACCCAGATAGACCCTGGGAACCACTTAACAGAGACACTCTTGGGAAGACGGGTGGAAGATTCAGCTGGCTCGAAGGAGTGGCCTGGAGAAAGGAAGGGGAGAAAATGCCAATACCCAGAGGCCGAACATTCAAGCTCCACGATCTACTTGCCAGACTCTGGCTCATTGTCCAGGCTTCCGGCGGCTCACTATCTAGGTACCCAACCCACAAGTGAACAAATGATCACTGAACAGGATTCACAGACAGAGGGAAGTTCATGAGGTGGGGGGAGGCCAGCATGGGACTGTTAGTCCAGCCCACAGTTTCCTGGAGGAGATAACATCACCACTAGTCTCTTTTTTGAGATGAGTGATAGAAACATCTGAGCAAAAATGATAAGCTTTTGGCTTTTTAAAAAAAGCAACATTGATGTCATTTTCACCCTAAACATACTCATTTTCATCCTACTTTGCTCGTGTTAAAAACATCACAGTGAACAGCACAAGTTCCATACCTGACCTGCCAAGGTCAAATCCTGGTGCTTCTCTTACTGGCTCTCTGCCCTTGGGCTGTGGTTGTTTCCTTCCAGGACAGCTGTGAGGACTAAATGACTAAACACTTGAAAGGTGCTTAGAGTGGTGTTTAGCACATAGTAACCACGCAACAAGTATCAGCTTCTGCTATCGTGGCATTACTTTGTGTTCACACCTTATGTATTTCAGTGACTTTTTGCCCAGTAACCTGTGAAGGGTAGGAAGTCATAGGAAAAGTGACAGTCAGAGAGGAAAACAGGTTGTCCTCACAACTAATCAGCACAGTTCTGGCACCAGAACTTCTGATAGTCCTTGTTATTTCCAGCACCTAAAACACTTGATAAAATTGTTTTAAAACCCTGAAATCTGATGTATGAAAATAATAGGGCACTCAAAACTGGTGCCCTGAGACAACCCAGAGGGATGGGATGGGGCGGGAAGCGGGAGGGGGGTTTGGGATGGGGGAACACCTGTGACTGATTCATGTCAGTGTATGGCAAAAACCACCACAATATTATAAAGTAATTAGGCTCCAATTAAAATAAATAAATTAATTTTTAAAAATAAATAAAAAGAATCCCTCCAAAAAAACTCAAGAAAAAAATAAATAAAACCCTGAACTCTTAATGCAACATTGTAAATCAATGATACTTCAATAATTGTTTTTAAAAGACTCTAAACTATTAAAGGAAAGTTCCTTTAAAAGTCTTAATTTTATTCCCACTACTAGGCATATACCCTGAGGAAACCAAAATTGAAAAAGACACATGTACCCTAATGTTCATTGCAGCACTATTTATAATAGCTAGAACATGGAAGCAAGCTAGATGTCCATTGACAGATGAATGGATAAAGAAGCTGTGGTACATGTATACAGTGGAATATTGCTTTGCTATGCTAAGTCACTTCAGTCGTGTCCGACTCTGTGCGACCCCGTAGACGGCAGCCCAACAGGCTTCCCAGTCCTGAGATTCTCCAGGCAAGAACACTGGAGTGGGTTGCCATATCCTTCTCCAATGCATGAAAGTGAAAAGTGAAAGTGAAGTCGCTCAGTCGTGTCCAACTCTCAGCGACCCCATGGACTGCAATCTACCAGGGTCCTCCGTCCATGGGATTTTCCAAGCAAGAGTACTGAAGTGAGGTGCCATTGCCTTCTCCAACAGTGGAATATTACTCAGCCATAAAAAGGAATGCATTTGAGTCAGTTCTAATGAGGTGGATGAACGTACGGCCTATTATACNATGGACTGCAATCTACCAGGGTCCTCCGTCCATGGGATTTTCCAAGCAAGAGTACTGAAGTGAGGTGCCGTTGCCTTCTCCAACAGTGGAATATTACTCAGCCATAAAAAGGAATGCATTTGAGTCAGTTCTAATGAGGTGGATGAACGTACGGCCTATTATACAGAGTGAAGTAAGTCAGAAAGAAAAAAACAAATACCGTATATTAACGCATACATATGGCATCTGGAAAGATATAAGCATCTGAATGCAGAGTTCCAAAGAATAGCTAGAAGAGATAAGAAAGCCTTCTTCAG
>SJYA01008233.1:0-14825 GCA_006410615.1 Neotragus moschatus | reverse complement strand
AAAAGGGGGGGAAAAAGAGAGAGAGAGAGAAGAAACTGAAAGAGGAGAGTGAAAAAGTTGGCTTAAAACCCAACATTCAGAAAATGAAGATCATGGCATCTGGTCCCATCACTTCTTGGTAAATAGATGGGGAAACACTTTAAGCAGTGATAGAATTTATTTTGGGGGGGAGGGGCTCCAAAATACTGCAGATGGTGACTACAGTCATGAAATTAAAAGACGCTTGCTCCTTGGAAGAAAAGTTATGACCAACCTAGACAGCATATTAAAAAGCAGAGACATTACTTTGCCAACAAAGGTCTGTCTAGTCAAAGATATGGTTTTTCCAGTAATCATGTGTAGATGTGAGAGTTGGGATGCCAAGGAAGCTGAACACCAAAGAATTGATGGTTTTGAACTGCGGTGCTGAAGAAAACTTTTGGAAGTCCCTTGGACTCGAAGGAGATCCAATCAGTCCATCCTAAAGGAAATCAGTTCTTAATATTCATTGGAAGGACTGATGCTGAAACTAAAACTCCAGTACTTTGGGCAGCTGATGCGAAGAGCTGACTCATTTGAAAAGACCCTGATGCTGGGAAAGATTGAAGGCGGGAGGAGAAGGGAATGACAGAGGATGAGATGGTTGGATGACATTACCAACTCAGTGAACATGAGTTTGAGTAAATTCCGGGAATCGGTGATGGACAAGGAGGCCTGCTGTGCTGCGGTCCACGGCATCGCAAACAGTCAGACAGGACTGTGACTGAACTGAACTGAACCAGACCCAGTCCCATGATATAAATTCTAAGATACCAGGATTAGTGAGAAGGTTTTCAGGAAGGAGAAAGCATCCTCAAGCAGGATACATTGTTGTTATATAATCCCTAGTACAGAGTTTAAACTAAGTTGTTTTTTGTTTAATCATCAGTTCTGGGCTTAAAGAAAAAGTCATGTATCTAAGACACATAAAGACCTAAAAAAATCATTTTCTGTATCTAAGACCAAAGAATTAGGGGGGGGAAAGGTATTTGTCCTTTCCTCCTCCTTGAGAATTCCAGACCCCTATCTCCTCTTCGAGAGTCCCAGACACCACTCCCCTCCTCCTCGGGGACCCCACACTTCTTATCAACCTGCCTAGGAACTGATTCTCACAGAAGGAGGCAGAGTACATCAAGGAAGAAAAAGCTTACCAGCATAATGAATTATTCTGAAGCCTTTCTTTCTAAACTCATGCACCCATTTCCCCTAGTTAAAGGAGAGCTTTCAAACTATTTTAGGAATCAGAAAATTTCAGAAACATTCTAGAAATGATGGAACCAAAACCCAGTGGATAGTAAGGGATTCTGGAAGGAAGCTGTCTTCACCCAAGCCGGCCAGGTTCCTATAGTTCTGTAACACCGTGTCCCTGTACAATACACGTTGAAAATTTTCTGAAAAACTCTGAACCACTGAGTTGAGTCACTGGCTTCCCATTTGGCTCATTAATAAAGAATCTGCCTGTCAATGCTGGAGATGTGGCTTCAGTCTGAGGGTGGAGAGACTCCCCGGGGTGAGAAATGGCAACCCACTGCAGAATTCTTGTCTGGAAAATCCCGTGGACAGAAGAGAGTTGGTTCTATGTATAATGGCACTTTTGCAGTCTGTTTTAAATATCTAAATTGCATCCAGGTGCTAACTCATCACTACATTTCCTAACACCCCTAAAATCCCAACAGCAAACCACATGCCAGTGGGAGTGAGGATATAAGTGACTCCCCATGCTGATCTCTCACGAAAAGAAAAATTTTCCCCAATTTGTTTCAGTTGTTTATTAACTGACCAGATTACAAAAATAATCCTGGGTAGACACCTTAGTTCATCCTTCTAATAAGCCTATTGATCTAGTCTTCCCTGTTGCCAGCATTCCACCTTTACAAAATGGGCGGTCTTTTTCTTCATTCCGCCTCGTGGAGAAGACAATTTAAAGGGCCACAGAAAGTTGTTTGCTTCTTTGAAAAGTTTTCCAGCAGTATAGATCTCATGAATCAGATCCTCCATGCAGATGATTCTATATTTTCCAAGAGATCGAGCAATCAATGCATTGTCTGTCAGGGCAATTCGCTTTTTGTTGATTTTGCCATAACCACGCCTGTAGATCAATTCATTTACAGACTTCAGATTTGGGTGCCCCCATGCAATGTGGCTCCACAATTCTCAGCATGTTAATTGATGCCTTGTTGAGCTTCACAGAGTTGCCCCTGAAGATCTGCCGGAGGCGAAGGAGCTGCAGCACCTTTGGAACCTTTGGGCTCACATGGCTGATACCTCTGATACTGATGACAAACGGCAATTTGGGTTCCGCGGGTACATAGAAGTTGCTGGCTTTTCGTGCCATCCTAGCCATTCGAATTTTAATTCTGTATATCTGCCTGTATTCCTTGTGGTGATGCTTAGCTTTTTCATAGACAAGCTTCCTCCTTGCATTTCGAAGCATCTTTTGGGCAAACTTCTTTCTCAGACACTTGATCTTACGCACTGTGAAATTCTTTCGCTTTATCTTAAGGGTTTCTGGCACAGCAGGAATCTTCTTTTTCTTCTGCACTCTCCATGGTTCCAGCCAGGAAAGACAAAAATAATATTTTCAACAGTTGAAAGTCGCTGATCCCTGTTGACAATCCCTGTTCATCATACTCCATGGAAAACGTGGATGCAGACAACGGAGAAAAGACTCTGGGACACAAGGAAGTAGTCTAAAGGGCAGGTCTTCACTATTATAAGTAGAAACGGGAAAAAATAAGATGATAACAAATGCCCAAGAAGAAAAACTAGGAGCAGAGAGCTAAAGGCTTGCATATTCTCATTTGGGCATTTCAGGAGGAAAAGCAGACACAGCCCGAGACCCAGGACAGGACACTTACCTGACAAGCTGCCATTTCCTCCTCTTCTTCCTCCTGCTCTGTCTTCTCGGGGATGTTACGCTGCAAACGCACTTCCGAGTTTTGAGAAAATACTTTGGAGGGCATGACCACAGCTCTTTAACCTGCAACCACTGCTCCTACAGACAGAAGGACCTTGAAAAGCTGAGAAGACCAACCTCTCCTGTCCTCTGTCTAGGAGAGATTCTGGAAAAATCAATTCCTACCTGGAGACCAGCCTGTGAACTAATTTCTTGAGTGTTCTCTCCTCATAGAGTTCCTAACACTCTGCCCACACAGACGATGTGAGCTGATGACTTCCCCTGTCCAAATCCAGCTAGACCAACCCTGTTGCCTCTCCACGGACGAAGCCAGGGCTCAGCTCTCACAGATGGATCAGGAGGCACGTCCTTAACCCGGGCCTCCCCTTAGAATTCCCTGCAGCACTTTCTAGACACCACAGTGATGCTCTCACAGGACCAACCTAGAACTCTGTTGGGAGGGCATGAGTGAGGGCATTTCCTGACACTGGTCACGTGATCCTGATGGGAAACCAGATGGAAACCACTTGGCTAAAGATTCTTTCTGAACCATTCAATGAATACAAATCCTTGGTGGTCAGGTCCCTACTTCAAGAAGCTATGAATCTGCAGATTTACAGTGTGGTTGTGAAAGGAGTCATCAGCAAATCCCATTTTTTTCTGATGTTTCTTCCCCCAAACCAACGTTCAGGAGTCCTGAGCTCAAAGCCTTACACTCACCACATCTAAGACCGCTATGCAGGGAAGGATTTGGGGCAAGAATTTCTGAGAGAGGTCTAAGTTAGGATCAGGCAGAGGAAACAGGAACACTTGCAGTTCAGCTTTTATAAGTTCCCCTGAGTGAAGTGCCTCAGGCTCCCTAGGCTGAGTGTGGGTTAACCATTCAAACCAAGTAAAGGATTCTTGTGAGCACTGTGAGGATGTTGAAAGGCTGCTGCTCAACCAAAAGAGACCTGGAGCCTGGATCCAACCCTGGATTCTTGGCCTCCTGAGGTGAACAATTCAATCTGGAGCCAGAGGTGAGGTGTGATCACTAGAGCTTTTGCGTAATAAAGTTTTATTAAAGTATAAAAGAGATAGAGAAAGCTTCTGACATAGACATCAGAAGGGGGCAGAAATAGGGCCCCCTCGCTAGTGCTAGCAAAGGAGTTATATACTTTTAATTAGTTATTACAGTGAATCAAAAGAATGTCTGGAGGTTGTTAAGACCTCACTAGACCCACTACCATAATTTACATTTTAAGACAACAGGACTAGCCAGAATGATTTTTTCCAGCGACTGTCCTCAAGCAGGATAATTTCTTACATAATCCTAAGGAATATACAGGGGGAAAAAAAAGTTTGTTCTTTCTTCCTCCTTGAGAATTCTAGACCCCTCTCTCCTTTGGGACCCCCGGAGTTATCAACCTGCCTGGAAATTTACTCTCTCAGTGTGATTGAGTGGGGGCCTGTTCAGTAGACCCTGGGGTTCAGCAAGACTGCTGGTCTCAGGAAGGGGGTCATCTAGTGGAGGTGCTCACAGGACTGGCTGGTGTGAGTTCAGGGTCCTGCAGGCTGCCTGCTCCCCAGACAGACGCTGAGGCAGCAACAGCATGGAGCAGTTCAGGGAAACTGTCAACAATGTCTGTATAATATTTCTTATTAGAACCGTCCCAGTGTCCAAGTAGTTACTAAATGCGAGGGAAGATACAACATAGAAATGAGGGAGTATATATGAAGTTATGAGAAATTTAAAGCTAGTAAGTAAACTAACTTCCACATAGGCCATCTCTCTGTGCTACCAAATAGTTCATTGTGGTCCCTTCAAAACAACCTTAACTAAGTTGGGTTAGGTTGCTGTTGGTGGTGGGTTAACATTTCACTCATTACAATCAACCGAAACACTAAAAGCCTTCCATTCACTTTTATTAATAACCGTGCATTGATTTCACACACAGCTGAAATAAAACCTTCTACAATCCATGGTATTATCCGTGATTAAATAAATACACATCAAAAGCATAGAGAAAGATATTCACTTTTTGATATAACGATGTGAGATTTGTGACTTTTACGGCTTATCAAACAAAGCTTAGGAAGCACTTAGCAAGCGTGATATACACTAATTCCATGCCTTTTCCAGGAAGGGTTTCTAATACATTTCTAGGTTGCTGCTAAGTCATTTCAGTCGTGTCCAACTCTGATTGACCCCGTAGACGGCAGCCCACCAGGCCCCCCCCGTCCCTGGGATTCTCCAGGCAAGAACACTGGAGTGGGTTGCCATTTCCTTCTCTAATGCATGAAAGTGAAAAGTGAAAGTGAAGTCGCTTAGTCGTGCCCGACTCTTAGCGACCCCATGGACTGCAGCCCACCAGGTTCCTCCATCCATGGGATTTTCCGAGCAAGAGGACTGGAGTGGGGTGCCATTGCCTTCTCTGATCAGTAGCTCTAGCCCTCTCCTATTCTGTAAAACCACCTCAGCCAAGGAATCTAGTTGGTCCTTTAAGGCCACTAAAGATGTGCCTACTCTCTCAATGTCGTCTGTGTGTTGTAGCCATGCATTCTGGGAAACAAAGTCACTCAGAAGGACAATGCAGACAGTGGAGTGCAGTTTTTTACACCAGCGGGCCCAAGGCAGAGTCTCCTCTTAGCCAAGGACCCCAACCACTTTTTGTGAAAGCCTTATATACCCTACGTGTATAAGGGTCCCTGAAACTAGTCTGAAGAAAGGAAAAAGAAAGACACAATCAAAGTTAACCTGCAATCATATGCCTTAAACCTAGGTAGTTAACAGTGGACAATTATCAATAGGCCTGTGGTTATACTCCAATAAGCATAATAGAATGTATGATTCTATTCAGTTCCACAGATAATTAGGGTATTCTTTTAGGCAAAGTAGAGCCCTAGGCTCTTCCTTCTGGGGGGCCTGGTTTTCCAGTTGATATTTTGTTTCCATAGATACTAGGCATATAGCTAAAAGTCCACAGTCCGGCCCGAGAGGGAGTCCGGCTTTCAAGATAGAGCCTGTTCTGTTTCCTCCTTCGTGTGAAGTCCTGGATAGTGTATGGTAGAAGGTAATTGATAAAGCAATTCCTCCTATTCCAATACTTATCCCAGCAGAGATTTCCAAACCAACTAGTCGGAGTACAAACTGGATGGCTCTTTGTGACTGTGAATGTGCTGTCAGAGGTGAGGTGGGAGTCTGGGTGTTAGGGCCAATATTAATCTCGGGCATGAGGAAAGTTAAGGTGCAGATACCCATCCATTGACTGGTAGACATAAGTAAGCATCTGTCCCACAAAGAAAAGGCCTTGATGGGGGTGGCACCATATTGTGTCTGGGGGAAGATGAGTGGGCCACTCACCTTATACAGTTTGGTTATATTTGTCCCTGGCTAAATTGCCTACAGGTCCAGTTCCTCCATCATTTGTAAAGCATTCTGGAGCCTTTTGAGTTAACTCAATTACCCTTTAGACTGGTCCTTGTGAGGGTGGATCTATAAGAGTTCCCATGGCTGTTGCAATATTTAATGGTATTGGTGTAGCTAAATATCGTGGAGCTCCTAAGGATGAGCAAAGCCAGCAATCCCTGGCCAGCTGGGAGTTGGTGTCATTTAGAAAGAGATGAGTTGCGTTGAGAACCTGGTACAGATGAAGGTCTAAGGGGGAGTGAACTCTGTAACCTGCATCATACTGCCAACAGGCAGAGGCTGATTTTTAAGGGCAAAGTTGGTCCGTGATTTCATTTCTCTGCATTATTGCCCCTGTCCAGTAGGTTTTTCCATTTATTTGGCAGACAGACAGCTGTTCTGTGTTGTAACATCTACGTGGCATTTGGGGGTAGACGGAGGTCCAGGAGCATGATGGCAACGCCATGGTGTTGGGATGGCACCTGGGGTTTGGATCCTCTGGCGGAGGAAAGGTAGCCACAGTGGGGGACACAACTGGGAAACATTTTTGGCACCAGGACCCCGGATATACATCACATGATCAGAAAGGCAGTACGCGATCGGTCTTTAGGATAGGCTATCTATACATTGTTCTAGCTGGTGGCTGAGTAAGCGATTTTCCAGGGGTTGACTGCAGTGTTGACAGGTGCATGATGGGTAAGGAACGGCTCCATCTGTTATGGCAAGGGACAGCAAAAGGCTGCAAAGCAGCCTGCAGGTAACAGGTCACTGAGCACTAGCAAAAGCTTTTCTCTGCATCTTTGGGTTGTCATGACTATAGCAACTGAGCCTATCGTGAAGGAGGGTCAGCTATACTGTGAGCGACTTAGGTAGTAGGGAGAATCAATCATAAGAAACATCTAATTAAAATGAAGGTTCCCACTACAGTGAGTTAACAGACAGCTAACTGCAGTTTCTGACCCAACTCCCAGTCCTGGACTGCGACTGAAGCTAGGCCTGTAGTGAAGACCACAGCAACACTACCAATCAGGGACAGAGGCCAGAGCTGACAAAAAGTCCATCGATATCTGGATAGCCAGTTCCTCAAGCTGCCGCCTTGTGCTGACCAGCCAGCTGCCAGAGTGTGGCTGGAGCGAGGCTGAAGAATCCTCAAGCTTCAGCCGTGCATGGACGGCACGTGACCAGTCAGCTTCTGGAGCGACTAGAGCAGAGCTCAGCATCTTTGGTGGGTGAGGGCTGTTGTTTTTGGAAGCAGGCCTTGACGGGGTTTCCGGGGTCCCGAACGGTTTTCCAGGTGTCCTCATCACAGGAAGCCACTGTCTTCTTGACTCTTGTGTGGTGGATCCAAGGGATGATGCCTGTAACTTTAACAGCAGTAGGGGTTGCCAGGACAACCGTGTGAGGGCCTGTCCCAACTGGTTGACTTGGTTCTTTTTTCCAATCTTCAAATCATACCTCATCTCCTGGGTGATAGGCATGAACCCAATTGCCCAAAGGAATGGGTGTCCTTTCTAGGGTTTCTTGGGCGATATGGCGGAAGACTTTTCCCAGGATCTGGAGGTTCAGGACAACTCCAAGTCAGCTAGTTTTGGGGGGTTTCCCTCGAGTTTTCCTATCACTGGGGTTTTTCTCCCATATAACATCTCAAAGGGAGAATAGCCTAAGGACTCAGGGTGCATAGGGCTTGGGGTAAGGGTAGGGGGTAACATGTCAACCCAAGATAACTGGTCTCCTGACAGAGTTTAGCTAATGTAGTCCTGAGGGTACAATTCATACATTCAACTTTTCCTGAGCTCTGTGGGCTGTAAGCAGTGTGAAGCTTTCATCTGAGTCCCAGTGTCCAGAATAAAGTTTGTATTATCTGAGACACAAAAGCTGGCCCATTGTTAGACCCTATGGAGAGAGGCAGCCCATATCTCGGGATCATGTCTCTTCACAGGGCCTTGGCCACTTCTTGTGCCCATCCAATGCACGTGGGGTAGGCTTTAGCCCATCCCGAGTAGGTGCAGACTACCACAAGGATATACCTATAGCCCCTATAGGGCTGGACTTCAGTAAAGTCCACTTCTAGATCTTCAAAGGGCAGTGTCCCAACTGTCAGCACCCCTGGGTTGGGTCTTGGTCTTTGGCTGGCATTGTTCTGTGCACAAGTCACACAGGTAGCACTGATCTGCACACACAGGGCTGGGAGGAATGAAATAGTAGGAATAGTAGGAATGAAATAGTAGTGGCCCAGTGAGCTCTCCAGCACAGTTTTTCCTAAACAAGTTTTCTCATGATGTCTTACCAGCTGGATTTCTCTATTGCTGGAGACAAAGAGTCTTTGTTCTGGGAGCTCCAGCAGCCCTCCTTTTATTTGTCCCTCATGTAGTGCCCATTGATCTTCTTCCTTGGTATACCTTGGGGATGGAGTTAATTCTGGTGCCAAGAGGACCTTAAAGATTGCCTCGGGGCCCACTGTGGGGCTCAGTTAGGTCGCTGCCTCCTTGGCTGCCTGGTCGCCATCCGATTCCCCTTGCTGACTGGGTCAGTTCCTCGCTGATGGCCTTTACAATGGATGACTGCCACTTGGGAGGGCTTCCAGACAGCTATAACAGCTGAAGATTTTTTTTAAAATCTCCTTTTCCACTGCTGTCAATAGTCCCCTTTCTTTATAAATGGCTCCATGTACATGTAAGGTAGCAAAGGCATACCTTGCCTCGGTATAGATGTTGACTCCTTTCCTTTCGGCGTGCCTTAGTGCCTGGGCGAGTGCCCATAGCTTAGCCCGAGGTGGTGACCACCCTTGTGACAAGGCCTCAGCCTTCACTATCTCATCAGTTGTTATGGCAGAGCTGCTTTATGCTGCCCGTCTCGGATGATACTGCTTCCGTCAGCAAACAGTTCCAGTTCTGGGTTCTAGAAGGGAATGTCCATCAGGTGCAGCCCGCTCGAGTAAATCTCACCTATGAACTCCTCACAGTTATGATCGGGGTTCCTGCTTCTGCAGGTAAAAAGTGGTGGGTTTCAGTGTCCGCATAGTCTCGAGTTGGACCCATGCGTTTTTGCAAAGCAGTTCTTAATAGTGAATCATCTTGGGGTTGGTCAGCCACTTGTGTTCCCTGTTCATCAGGGCAGTAACAGCATGGGAAATCTTTACATTTACATTTTGTCCTAGCGTAAGCTTATCTGGTTCTCTGGCCAGAATCACAGCGGCAGCTAATGCTCCGAGGCACGGTGGCCGTCGCTGGATAAAGTGGTTTGGACAGGTATGCGACTGGGCACTGACATGGCCCAACTGTTTGTGTGAGGACTCCCAGTGCAGTGTGATTTTGTCACGTACAAAGAGGGTAAAGTCCCATGTCTCATCTGGCAGCCCTAATCCTGGAGTGCTGGTCAAGAGTCTCATTCACAATTATTTTCCCTCCACCTGGCCACTCTCCTGAGGGAGATTTAAGATTCCTCTTAAAATTGGCAGGTCGGTACAAACTCCCAAACCGGACCAGCCTCACAGGGAGGGATCAAATCTCCAAGAGGCTGACACAGCCTTCCAGTCTTAGGAGGTCATCACAGAACCCCAGGTTTTGGACCCTCTCAGTCTCCGAAGGCTGTGGAAGTGAAGCCCACTTTCACTGCCTTCAGTCAGCAATCATGCACACGCAATCGCTCAGGGGTTATCACAATACTTTCCTTTCCTGACTCCCCAGGTCTCCCTATCTGATGCTCCCTTCCTGGGAGCCCCAAGGAGGTGATCAGTCTCCTCTTCTACCCATTGGATTAAGACCTCCTGACTTGGGACTGGCCCCGGGGCTTTACCTGATCCTGTGGCCATTCCTGGTGAGCTGGTCTGTCCCTTCAATGAGTCCGGTCAGGGCTCAGCCATCCAGAGAGTTAGAACTCCGTTCCGAAAGAGCACCCAGAATACCATCAGGTGTCACATCTCCTTGTTTGTCTCGGGCTCCTCTGCTCTGACCTGGCTGCGCCGCCAGTCCGGTGGCTCAAGGGGCTGGTGTGGTTGGAGTCTCGCTGGGGTCTCCAGAAATGTTGCAGAAACCAGTCCCTGAGAAACCAAGCACCACACTCAGAGAGTTGGAGAACTCAGGTTCATTACACTGGTGGGCCCAGAGGAGTTAACACTCCAAGCTCTGAGCCCTGAACAAAGGGCTTACAGAGTTTTCATACATGGGCAGGCATGATTAAGCGGGTTTGCAGGTTTGCAGGGGCTAGGGCGATTCCAAAGAGCAGGACAAGGGTGAGTGAGATAAGCTCCAGTTCCTAGTATTGTGAGGCCCCACTTTTTGAGACCTATGTGATCTAGACTTTGCAAGGAGCAAGCTGAGTTACAGAGGCAGAAGGAGCAGGAGGTCAGGTAAAAGTTTGATCTGTTCCTCTTGACCTTCACAGCTTTCTTTGGAAATGAGGCAGGGACAGGAGTGAACATTGGGTTAAAAATGTCTGTGCCTAGATGCTCAGTCATGTCTGAGTCTTTCCGACCCTTTGGACTCTAGCCCACCAGCTCCTCTCTCCATGGGATTTTGTAGGCAAGAATATTGGAGTGGAGTGTCATTTCATCCTCCAGGGGATCTTCCTGACCCAAGGATGAGGCCCAGGTCTGCTAGGCCTCCTGCATTTTCACTTAGACTCTTTAGTCCTACTGCCATCTTGGAAGTCCAAAAGCATGCATAGGAATGGAGAAATATCTGTGAAAATGAGGCCTTAAATGCACATCTGATGACCAACAAAGGAAATAATGATCTGTGTTAAGTAATAAGTGACATAACTATAGGCTGAAAAAAAAAAAAAAATACACGTGGCCTGAACGCTGAGAGTTAGGTTTTATTCTGTGGAAATGTTAGGCCTTGAGCCCAGGAGACATGGTGTCAGGTGACTGCAAGACAGCTGAGGAAGCAAGACTGGAGCCACACTATATACAATTTTGCAGCAAGGGGCAGGTAATCTGAATAGTAAAAGTGACAATTAATGTAAAGGAAAAACATCTCTCACATGGAGAGATTTAGTGATCTATGTATGGGGCTTCCCTCATAGCTCACTTGGTAAATCACCTGCCTGCAATGCAGGAGACCTGGGTTCAGTTCTTGGGTTGGGAAGATCCCCTGGAGAAGGAAATGGCAACCTACTCCGGTATTCTTGTCTGGAGAATCCCATGGACAGAGGAGCCTGGTGGGGACAGTCCACAGGGTCGCAAAGAGTCAGACACAACTGAGCTCACTTTCACTTTCACTATGTATGGGAAGATGGAAGCATCTGGACTTATTGGAATCATTTCTTTCATATGCACCTCACTATCTGGGGACAATCCTTCTTCTTTGATTGTTCACATCCTAATTCCAAGGGAACATCAGAGGACCAGAGGTTTAAATGGCATCACCATCTCAATGGAGATGACTTTGAGCAAACTCCAGATAGTGAAGGAATGGGAAGCCTGGCATGTTACAGACCATGAGTCTCCAAAGTTGGACAAGAGTGAATGAGTGAATAACAACAAACATAGAGACAGAAGCCCATCATACCCTGACTTCTGAATGGATGAAGGTGCTCACTGATCACTAAGTCACACCCTCTATGAATCAGTCTGTTCAAGAAACAAAGTCTGAACAAAAATGGCGATGGCAGCCTCTCACACTATTGTCCACCACCCCACCCCAACTAGCCCCAGCTCCTCAGCAGTTACCAAGTAGGAAACAGCTGGTGGCTTCTGAATAGCTACCTTTGTTTCACCCAGGCTCAGAGATCTGCTTTTAGAAAAGGCTTCTTTAGTGTTAGAGTCAAGATGGCCTGGATAAACAGCAACAACCTCAGATATGCAGATGATTTCACACTACTGGCAGAAAGTGAAGAGGAACTAAAGAGCCTCTTGATGAGGGTGAATAAGGTGAGTGAAAAAGCTGGCTTAAAACTTATCATTAAAAAAACTATGATGATGACATCCAGTCCTATCACTTCATAGGAAATAGAGGGAAAAAGTGGAAACAGTGACAGATTTTCTCTTTTGGGGCTTTAAAATCACTATGAATGGTGATGGCAGCCATGAAATCAAAAGATGCTTGCCTCTTGAAAGCTGTGACAAACTTAGTGTATTAAGAAGCAAAGACACCAATTGCTAACAAAAGTCCATCTAGTCTAAACTATGGTCTTTCCAACAGTCGTGAGATTTGGAGTATAGAGAAGGCAGGGCACTGAATAACTGATCCTTTCAAATTGTGGTGCCGGAGAAGACTCTTGAGAGTTTCTATCATTGAAGAACTAGGGTAAATACACTTAACATATTTAATGTTAGTTCATCTAAAAAAGAAATTTTGAAGTAAAATTCAGGTTTGCATTTGCTTATTGAAGGGAGGTGTCTTAAGCAGTGAAGAAATAATTTGAAGATGAAATTTATCTGATCATATGTGTAGTTTCCAAGGACTGGAAATTTTAGGATAGAAAACAAATAAATAATATCTGTCCCCAGTATTCCCAGAAGTTTGGCAGTTTGTTCACGACTCCACCCACACATTACGATTTAAAAGGGCTTAATATAGTTACTCAGAAACCCATACAGTTTTTCCTGAAACCTCCTCAGTGGGTCAATGGAGGAGCCATCAGGTCATGCCATTTGTCCCAGGCCAAGACAAGAATTCTTGTCCTCACTGTGAATGTGAAAATTAATCAATAGAGAGAAATACATAAATGATAAAAAGAATCAAGAAGGGTCAAGAGATGACTCTCTATGACAGTGACAGAAATAAACCAAGGCTAATCCAACATCATTTCCATTGAAGCAGATCTTCCCAAACCACATGGCAGAGTATTGCTTCCTCCATGATACTCGTCCCTTTCATCTGAGTCATCTGCTCCATCCACTGACACGTATCTGGGTATATTGCTGTTTTCTCCATTTATTTACAGTCCGGGCATCTTTCACTTCATCCTGAAAGGCGACCAGATCCAGCTTAGAGAACACAAGACATGTTCATCAGAAAAAGGAATACGTGTTTTGGTGGTGATTAATCTGTTTCCAATCCAGTATGTGTGAAGGTAAGAAGAGAAGTCAAGGTAGAAAGTTAAAATAGCCAAAAAAAAAAAAACAAAAAAAAAAAAAAAACAAGGATTTCCCCAAAGACTTTATTGAAAGCACCTTTACAATACATATGCATAAAAGTCAGATTCTGAAATTGTACTCAAGCTCTACTGAGGTTAAACCAGGTAGAGAAAATATAATTTTAAGAGGAGGCTGGCACTATTTTATGCCAGAGAATTTGTAGAATCACCACTAGTCCAGAATGAAGGGTATGCAGGTCATGAGGCAACAGTTAGAACCAAACAAGGAACAACGGACTGGTTTCAAATAGGGAAGGAGGACCTCAGAGCTGTATATAGTCACCCTGCTTATTTAACTTCTATGCAGAATACTTTATCCAAATGCCATGCTGGATGAAGTAGAACCTGGAATCAGGATTGCCAGGAGAAATATCAACGATCTCAGATATGTACATGATACCACTCTAGTGGCAGAAAGTGAAAAGGAACTAAAGAGGCTCTTAATGGGGATGAAACAGAGAGTGAAAGAAGCTGGCAGATAACTCAACATTCAGAAAACTAAGATCATGGCATTTAGTCCCATCACTTAATTCAAATAGATGCAAAAACAGAAACAGTGACAGACTTTAGGAGGGCTCCACAATCACTGCAGATGGTGATTTCAGCCATGAAATTCAAAGACAGTTGCTCCATGGAAGAAAAGCTATGACCAATCTAGACAGTGTATTCAAAAGCAGGATATCACTTTGCACACAAATGTCAATATGGTCAAAGCTATGGTTTTTCTAGTAGTCACATACGGATGTGATAGTTGGACGATAAAGAAGGCTGAGCGCTGAAGAACTGATACCTCATATTGTGATGTGGGAGAAGGCTCTGAAGAGTCTTTTGGACTCAAGAACCTGAAACTCCACCTGAGATGGAAAAAAATAAAAATTAAAACTGTTAAAAAAAACTTAAAAATGAACCTGAAACAAGTCAACCGTAAGGAAATCAATCCTGAATATTCATATGAAGGACTGACACCGAGACTGAAGCCGCAATACTTTGGTCTCTTTGTGTGCTGAACCAACTCATTGGCAAGATCCTGATGCTAAGAAAGATTGAAAGCAAAAGGAGAAGGGAGTGACAGAGGGTGAGATGGTTGAACAGCTTTGTTGACTCAGTGGAGATGAATTTGAGGAAACTCCGGGCGTTGATGAAGGATAGGGAAGCCTGGCTTGCTGCATTCCATGGGATCCAAGAGTTCCACACAACTTAGCCACTGAATAAGAAACAACAAGAATGAAGGCAAAAGAAGTAGTGGTACATATGCACAATGGAATATTACTCAGCCATAAAGAGGAACGTATTTGAGTCAGTTCTAACGAGGTGAATGAACCTAGAGCCTACTATACAGAGTGAAGTAAGTCAGAAAGAGAAAGAGAAATATCATATCAGTTCAGTTCAGTCGCTCAGTCGTGTCCGACTCTGCGACCCCATGAATCGCAGCACACCAGGCCT
>SJYA01008231.1:0-13201 GCA_006410615.1 Neotragus moschatus | reverse complement strand
CATCTGCAGTGATTTTGGAGCCCAGAAAAATAAAGTCTGACATTGTTTCCACTGTTTCCCCATCTATTTCCCATGAAGTGATGGGACCAGATGCCATGATCTTCGTTTTCTGAATGTTGAGCTTTAAGCCAACTTTTTCACTCTCCTCTTTCACTTTCATCAAGAGGCTTTTTAGTTCCTCTTCACTTTCTGCCATAAGGGTAGTGTCATCTGCATATCTGAGGTTGTTGACATTTCTCCTGGCAAGCTTGATTCCAGCTTGTGCTTCTTCCAGTCCAGCGTTTCTCATGATGTACTCTGCATATAAGTTAAATAAGCAGGGTGACAATATACAGCCTTGACGTACTCCTTTTCCTATTTGGAACCAGTCTGTTGTTCCATGTCCAGTTCTAACTGTTGCTTCCTGACCTGCATACAGGTTTCTCAAGAGGCAGGTCAGGTGGTCTGGTATTTCCATCTCTCTCAAAATTTCCCACAGTTTAGCGTGATCTACACAGTCAAAGGCTTTTGGCATAGTCAATAAAGCAGAAATAGATGTTTTTCTGGAACTCTCTTGCTTTTTCCATGATCCAGCGGATGTTGGCAATTTGATCTCTGGTTCCTTTGCTTTTCTAAAACCAGCTTGAACATCTGGAAGTTCATGGTTCATGTATTGCTGAAGCCTGGCTTGGAGAATTTTGAGACAAGTCCTTAGAAACCTGCAAAACATCATTGAAAGAAACCTAACAAGATGGAAAGACAACTTGTGTTCAAGGACTGGAATACTTAATATTGTTTAGATGGCAGTATTCTTTCAATTGATCTACAAATTTAATGCAATACTTCTTAAAATTCCTGCTTCCCTTTTGCAGAAATTAACAAGTCAATTTTGAAATCTATATGGATACAGGCTTTCAGTTTCCAGTTCAACATATAAAGAGATTGGAAGTTGTTGCTTTTCCTTAACAATTTGTCTTGTGTTTATTAACGTAATTAAAAGCTGAACAAGCTGGAAAAATCAGCAACTTTTTAAAGAACCATGGAGAGAAGTGAGGTCACAGGCAAACTATTGCCCTCAAAATGAAAATATTAATACAGAAAATCACAAATTACCAGAACAGAAACCCTAGGTACAAACCTCCCAGGAACTCAGTGCCAAGGTAAGACAAATATAAACTATAATTGATGAGTTACTGGAGGCTCAGGGTGGGCAAGTCTGGGAGGTAAAACTCTAGAGACTGAAGCAGTCATAAGAGGAATCTTACACTTTCGTGATTTTTACCTCCCGGGACTTGATCAGATCTTCACAATGACATTGAAGAAAATCCCCGGATGCTTCCAGCATGGAGAGGAGAAAAGAAACCCTTTGAAATATGACAGAGCATTCTGTCCTTCTTCATCAGGCTTGTCCTCAAGAGAAACTCTCTTATCAGACCCTAAACTCTAGGGGACTTATCAGAGCCTAAACAACCCAGGAAATACCCAATTCCAGCCCACTCTAGCCATCTGTCCCACCTAGGCTGGTAGGAGAGATTAAGAAGCACTTAGGAGCACCACAGGTCAGAGGTACAAGGTCAGGAAAAGACTGAAGTTGCATCAACAGGACTGTAGAACTCTCCCCTGCCCCTACACCTCACCATCACTTTACTAAAGGCCTCCTTATGGCAGTTCCGTTTACTCAGTATATCACATCTGACTATCAAGAAAAAAGTACAAGACATACCAAAAGGCAAGAACCACAGGCTGAAGAGACAGAGCATCAGAATCAAACTGAGATATGACAGAAGATGCTGGAATCATCCGACTAAGAAGTGAAAACGGTCCTGATTAACACAGTCAAGTTTCTAATGCGTGAAGTAGAAACCGCATAAGAACAGATGGGCAAAGGAGCAGAGAGATGGAAATTCTGAAAGAATTTGGAAGAATGGAGAGGATTGAAAATATTATGAAGGAAGTGAAGAATGCTTTTGATGAGCCCACTAGTACACTGGATACCGCTGAGGAGACTGAATTTGAGGATATGTCAGTAGAAACTCCCCAAATGAAAAAACAGAGAGAAAAAAAAAAACTGGAAAAAAATCACAGAACCAAATATCCAACAATTGTGGGATTACTAAAAAAAAGGTATAGCATCCATATAATAGGAATACCAGAAAAAGGAGGAAGTAATAGAAATATTTAAAGCGATGATGACTGATAACTTACTCCAAATTAATGCTGGACATCAAGTCACAGATCCAGGGAACTCAGAGAACACCAGACAAGATAAGTGAAAAAAAAAAAATCTACGGCATATCATATTTAAACCTTAGAAAATCAAAAATCAAGAAAAAGCTTGAAAGAAGTCAGATTAAAAAAAAAAAAACCCTTACCTGTAGCAGAGCACGGATAGAATTGCATTTAATTTCTCTTCAGAAACCATGCAAGCAACACAAGAGTGCTGTGATATATTTAAAGTATTGAAAGAGAAATACTCCAAGCTGGAATTCTGAACACTACAGACTTATCCTTCAGCAGTGTAGGAGAAGGACTTTCAGACAAATAAAACTTGAGGGAATTTGCTCCTAGTAGATAAGCCCTGAAAGAAATGTGAAAAGAAGTTCTTCAGGGAGAAGGAAAATGATAGAGGTGAGAAACCTGGATTTACATAAAGACAGGGGAGCACCAGACAAGGGATACACTTTTGCCCAGTCACGTCTGACTCTGCAACCCCGTGGGCTATAGCCCATCAGGCTCCTCTGTCCATGGGATTTTTCAGGCAAGGATATTGGAGTGGGTTGCCACTTCCTTCTCCAGGGGATCTATCTTCCCAACCCAGGGATCGAACGAGCATTTCTTACGTCTCCTGCACTGGCAGGTGAGTTCTTTACCACTAGCACCATCTGGGAAGCCTCATAGAGAAGGGATAAGTGAAGGTAAAATAAAAGTTTCTATTTTTCTTATTCTTAATTGAGCTAACATACAGAAGTTCATTACAATAATAATAGCAACAATGTACTTGACTGTGAGATTCATATTTTTTTGAATGACAGCAGTGATACAAAGGACGGAGGGGAAGATTAGGATTATCTTGTTACTGAACTTGTTCAGTTCAGTTCAGTCGCTTGATCGTGTTCGATTCTTTGCGACTCCATGAATCGCAGCATGCCAGGCCTCCCTGTCCATCACCAACTCCCAGAGTTCACTCAGACTCACACCCGTTGTTACTATAAGGTATTTGCACCAACTGTGAAGAAGTGTAGCATAATTTGAAAGTGAACTTGGTTTCATCGTAAATGTATATTATAGACTCTACAGCAGCCACCAAAAGAAGTACAACTGATACGCCAAGAAAGGGAAAAGAATTGAATTGTGTAAAATGCTAAAACCCACAAATATCAGAAACAGAGAGGAGAACAAAAATAGGGTCAAAAAAATAGAGCAATGAATAGAAAACAATAGCAAATATGGTAAATCTAAATCCAACTGTATCAATAATTACTTTAAATAGCTATAATGGAAAGTAATTTCAAAAATATATATGTGTATATGTATAACTGAATCACCTTGTTGTGTACTTGAAGCACTGTAAGTCAACTATACTTCAATAAAATGTATATATTTAAAAAATAATCACTTTAACAAGCATCCCCAAGCCTCTATTCACTCGGAATCCCGCTCTCATTGGGTGTATACTTATTCTGAATAGGAAACATTATATTGTTAAAAGTGTAAAAAATAAAGTCACTCTAAACACCAATGGTTTAAAATGTAGCAGATAAAAGGCAGATTGTCAGGGTGGATCAAAAAGCAAGACTCAACTACATGTTGTCTCTAAGAAACACACTTAAGATATGAAGCTACCCATCGATTAACAATAAAGAGATGGAGAAAGATGTTACCATATTTATACTAATAAGAAAGTGGAGTAATAAGAAGAAAGTGGAGTAGCTGTGTTAATTTCAAACAGGTCAGACTTCAGAGCAAGGAAAGTTATCAGGGATAAAAAGGGACATTACATAATGATTAAGTGGTCAGTTCTCCAAGAATATATAACAAGCCTTAATGAGTTTATTTGTGTCTAACAACAGAGTGTCAGACTATGTGGGTCAAAAACTGATGGAGTTGTAAGGAGAAAGAAATGAATTCATTATTATACATGGAGACTTCCACACCCTTCTCTCAGAAATGGACAGGCTCAGCAGACAGAAAATCAGTAAGGACATAGTTGAGCTCAACAGCACCATCAATCAACTGGGTGCAATTGACAGCTATTGATTACTTCATCCAGCAAGAGCAAAATACACATTCTTCTGAAAGCTCACATGGACATTCACCAAGATAGATCACATTCTGGGACATAAAAAATGCCTTAACAAATTCAAAAGAACAGAAATCACAGAAAGTAAGTGCTCAGGCCACAGCTGAATTAAACTAGGAATCAATAACAGAAAGCTGGAAAGTCCCCCAAATATCTGGAGATTAAAGAATACATTTGCAAATGATACTCGAGTCAAGAAGAACTCTCAAGAAAAAAATTAAAATGCTTTGCAGTAAATGAAAATTAAAATGCAACTTATTAAAATTGGTGGGATACAATAAAAGCAGTGCTTACAGGGAAATTTATAGCACTGAATGCTTATATTAAAAAAAATAAGAAAAATCTAAAAGCAACAATCTAAAAGCCTTACAGGTTAGGAAAATAGAAAAAAGAAAATTATTTGGACTTTACTTAAATCCAAAGTAAGCAGAAGGAAAGAAATAAAATGTCAGCAGAAATCAATGAAATTGGAAGCATGAAAACAATAGATACTATCAGCAAAATCAAACTAGTTCTTCAAAAAGATTGATGACCTCAATAAGAATCTAGCCAGGTTGATTAAGTAAAAAGGAAGCAGAAAAATAATTAATATAGAAATATAAGAGGGGTCATTCGTGCTGATCTCAGGATATTAATGGGATTGCTGCTAAGTCACTTCAGTTGTGTCCGACTCTGTGCAACCCCACAGACGGCAGCCCACCAGGCTCCCCTGTCCCTGGGATTCTCCAGGCAAGAACACTGGAGTGGGTTGCCATTTCCTTCTCTAGTGCATGAAGGTGAAAAGTAAAAGTGAAGTCGCTCAGTCATGTCCAACTCTTAGCGACCCCATGGACAGCAGCCCACCAGGCTCCTCCATTCATGGGATTTTCCAGGCAGGAGTACTGGAGGGGGGTGCCATTGTAAAGGAATATTATAAACAACTCTATACCCACAAATTTGATAACCTATATGAAATAAATGCATTCCTTGAAATGTGCCAAAATTTACACAATTTGAATATTAATCTGAATATGTATAGAAAAGATAGTATGGTTATATATATATATATATATATAAATAAAAGAAATTGAGTCAATAATTAATAACTTTCCAAAACAGAGAGTACCAGGCCTGTATCAATTCACTGGTGAATTCTATGAAACATGTAAGGAAAAATTTATACCAATTCTCTATAATCCCTTCTAGAAGGTAATAGATATAAACAGAGGGCTTTCTAACTCATTTCATAAAGCCAGCATTACCGTGATCTCAAAACCAGTTCATAATATTAATTTCAGTTAATGCTATGGATGCTGGTACAACAGTTTATTATTACTATTTCCCTTACATTATATTATTATTATTATTATTATTATTGACTGACTTGGGTCCCTCCAAATTCACGTGCTGAAGCTTTAACCCCCAATATAGCTGTACATGAAGACAGGAATAAATAACTGAGGTTAAATGAGGTCATAAGCTGCTGCTGCTAAGTCGCTTCAGCCATGTCTGACCCTGTGCGACCCCATAGACGGAAGCCCACCAGGCTCCCCCATCCCTGGGATTCTCCAGGCAAGAACGCTGGAGTGGGTTGCCATTTCCTTCTCCAATGCATGAAAGTGAAAAGTGAAAGTGAAGTCCCTCAGTTGTGTCCGACTCTTCATGACCCTATGGACTGCAGCCTACAGGCTCCTCCACCCATGGGATTTTCCAGGCAAGAGTACTGGAGTGGGGTGCCATTGCCTTCTCCTGAGGTCATAAGAGTGGGACCCTAATCCAATAGGATCCTTATAAAAGGAAGAGAAACCAGGAGCCCACTCACAGCAGAAAAACCATGTGAGGACACAGCAAGGAGGCCACCTACAAGCAGGGAAGAGAGCTGAAGTCTGTCCTCTGGCACCTTGGTCTTGGACTTTCAGCCTCCAGAACTTGAGAAAAACAAATTTCCATTGCTTAAGCCATCCGGTCTTTAGTATCCTGTTCAATTCAGTCGCTCAATTGTGTCTGACACTTTGCAACCCCATGAACCGCAGCACGCCAGGCCTCCCAGTCCATCACCAACTCCCAGAGTTCACCCAAACCCAGGTCCATCAAGTCGGTGATGCCATCCANTTGTTGTTCAGTTGCTAGGTCGTGTCCGATTCTTTGCAACTCCATGGACTCCAGCACAGCAGGCTTCCCTGTCCTTCGCCCTCTCCATGATCTCCACCATCTCCACCGTCACCATCACCATCTCACATGATCTCGCTCAAACTCACGTCCATCGAGTCAGTGATGCCATCCAGCCATCTCATCCTCTGTTGCCTGCTCCTCCTCCCGCCTTCAATCTTTCCCAGCATCAGAGTCTTTTCTAATGAGTCAGTTCTTTGCATCAGGTGGCCACAGTATTGGAGCTTCAGCTTCAGCATCAGTCCTTCCAGTGGATATTCATGGTGAACCTTTTTAAGTAAAAGTAGTATCTCCATGAGTTTCATGGTATGAAAAATAGTGCTTCAGAAGCCCTGCCATTCTTGCCATCCAGGTCAGGGCTCAGCAGCCCCCTCCTGCCAGGAATGGCCGTTTCTAGGATCTGACATGACCACCTGCAGGAGTGCTCACGGCCGTCCCAGGGCTACAGAAAGAGCCAGTCCACTCACTCACCCGGACTCTCTCCATCCGAGCCTCGTGGTTGGCTGTTAAAACATTCACTGCCCGTGCACTGGCAGAGATTTTGTTTCCCCAAGTCGGACTCAGATTCATAAATACCTGTACGCAGCTCTGCTCTTAAAAATAGCTAAGTAGCATCCCGCAAACAGTGCATGCTTCCTGTTGAACCAGACGGTGAAGCCTGCAGTGTGGCTGGCCAAGGTGGTGGGTCCACACAGACTCTGCAGCTCCGCCACCACAGATGCCAGGGGATCTGGCCAGGCGCGGGGCATAAAATGTAGTCTAGACCCGGTCAAGCCTGCAGCTCCTCCAGGAAACTGAGTTCGAAGGAAGGAATTTGGGCCTTTATTTTTCCCTAGTGGGAAAATACTTAGAGACCATTCATCTGATAGCAGATGATTATGTGTAAAAAAACAATGTTCTTGTTTTCCTTCTTTGGACTCCGAGCATCGTTTCTCGCTTTGGAACCCCCTGCTCAGCTTTATTTTTCTAAGTGCACTCGCTCTCCAAGCACTGAGCAGCCCGAGTGCCTGCACCGTGTAAGGGCCTCTTCGTCACCTCCGAGTTCGTGTTGGTCTCCATCTGGTCTGCCATCTCCTCCTGCTGACGGTCTACACTACATCCTCTGGGCTCTTGACTGTCGCCTTACTCATCTCCTTTGCTTTGCTGTGGTCTGACGATGTGTCTCCTTTTCTCTCTCCGGTCCAAAGGCGCTTGACCTAATGGGGCAACTATTTGCCGGGCCTAGTCATGGGCTGGGGAGGGAGGGCTGGGTTCACTCTCCTAGCGGTCAGCGACGGGAAGCAGTTACCTCTACCAGCGTCAGCTGGCTCTTCCCCTCAGTCTTGGTGCTTNGTCTCCTTTTCTCTCTCCGGTCCAAAGGCGCTTGACCTAATGGGGCAACTATTTGCCGGGCCTAGTCATGGGCTGGGGAGGGAGGGCTGGGTTCACTCTCCTAGCGGTCAGCGACGGGAAGCAGTTACCTCTACCAGCGTCAGCTGGCTCTTCCCCTCAGTCTTGGTGCTTTTTTAAGTAGATGGCAACATGGAGAGGTCTGTGCCTTTGCTGACTTCTCTCTCTCTCTTTTTTTTTTTTTCAAGTAAAAGAGAGGGATTCTTAATGAATTCCTCCCATTTTTCTCCATTTGTCTTGCAGATGAGATGTGGAGCCCCTGCTTCTCTTGGTCATCTGCTGGAGAAAAGTCTGTTTCCCTTGCCTTTGGATTTGTGGCTAGTCAGAAGGTCAGAAGATGAGATAATGTCATTTATTGAAGTGCTCGTCTGACAGGCACGGCTGGGGACGTAATGAACGACGTGTTTTCCACGCATAAAATACATTTTTCATACACTCACTGTATCCCTGAAGCTGAGCAGTTCAGATGCTGCTCGATACAGAAAAAAGTATTTCTAAATTAATCAGTGGTCCGCACTCGTGCCAAAGTCTAGCAGCGGCAGAGTCATTTTAGGACAGGGCTTGGCAAACCTTTGCTGTAAAGGGCCAGATAGTCAATGTTTTCCGCTTTGGTTGGCCATACAGCCTCCGTTACAGATCCTTGGCTCTGCAGGCTTGAAAGCGGGCGCAGACAATGCACAAGAGTGGCTGTGTGCTAATAAAACTTTATTTGCCAAAACAGGTGCCTGGCTTATTGTGGCCCAAGGCCTCCTGTCTTAGGACAGTACATTTAAAGCAATAAAATAAAAGCCGAGATGTCCTTCAGTAACATACTTCTCAATATAGAAATATGTTATATTATATGCTTCTCAATATAGAAATATGTTATATTATATTATATGCTTCTCAATATAGAAATATTTCTCAAAATAGAAACAATGTGAATTAAAAAAAAAAAACCTAGAATGAATGCTAGACATCCCTGGTGGCTCAGTGATCAAGAATCCACCTGCCAAGGCAGGAGACGCAGTTTCGATCCCCGGACTGGGAAGAGTCCCCCGGCAAAGGAAACGGCAACCCGCTTATTCTTGCCTGGAGAGTTCCACGGACAGCGGAGCCTGGGAGGCTTTGGTCCATGGAGTTGCAAAAGAGTCAGACAGAACTTGGCAGCTAAACAGCAACGACAAGAGAAAGAAGGCTAGAAAGGCACATTCGGAGCTCCATCTCAGACACAGAGTTTCTGAGTCACTGGCAGACAGGACCTGGACATTTGCATATTTATCCCCGGAGGGTTGTTTTGCACACCCTGACAGCTATGAGCTCTCCAGAGCCACACACCTGTGCAGGTTAGATCACCCAGGACGCAGCCAGCCTGGGATGTTGCAGATCAAAGTGTAGTCAGGTTGCTCGGTCATCTTTTCTTTCAATTCCAGTGAATCAGTTGGTTAAGAGAGTGGGTCTTTTAGTCAAGTAGGTACGGCTTTGGATTCAGGAGACACCACTGACTGGGAGAATTGTGACAGTCAATGGTGTCAGTTTCTTTGTTGGTGACGTTTAGATCATACTTCTTATATAAGGTCACGGTGGAATAAATGAAGTACTCAGCATCTTTCTGGATGTTAGCAGTCACTCTATTTCCTTTTAAACTTTTCACTTTTTAATTAAAGTATAAACAGAGACATCATTTTGCCAACAAAGGTCCATATAGTCAAAGCTGTGGTTTTCCAGTAGTCACGTACACATGTGAGAATTGGACCATAAAGAAGGCGAGCGCCGAAGAACTGATGCTTTCAAATCTTGGTGCTGGAGAAGACTCTTGAGAGTCCCTTGGACTGCAAGGAGATCGAGCCAGTTAATCCTAAAGGAAATCAACCCTGAATATCCATTGGAAGGACTGATGCTGAAGCTGAAGCTCCAAATACTTTGGCCACATTGTGTGAAGAGCCAACTCTTTGGAAAAGACCAAGTCAGGAGGAGAAGGGGGTGACAGAGGATGAGATAGCATCACCAACTCAGTGGGCATGAATTTGAGCAAAAAGTCTAGGAGACAGTGAAGGACAGGGAGCCTGGAGTGCGGCGGCCCATGGGGCTGCAAAGAGTCGCACGTGACTTAGCAGCTGAAGGACAGTCGCCGATGAACAGTGCAGTTAGTGAAGGACAGGGGAGCCTGGAGTGCGGCGGCCCATGGGGCTACAAAGAGTCGCACGTGACTTAGCAGCTGAAGAACAATCACCGATTAACAATGCTGTGATAGTTTCAGGTGAGCAGCAAAAGGGCCTCATCATCCATGCACCTGACCCATTTGCCCTCAAACTGCCTTCCCATTCAAACTGCCACACAACGTTGGGCAGAGTTTCCTGTGCTATGGCATAGGTCTTCGTTGGTTATCCATTTTAAATAAACACGTCCATTCCAAACTTCCCAACTATTCCTTCCCACATCCTTCCTCCCTAGCAACCGAGAGTTTGCTCTCTAAGTCTGTTTCTGTTTTGTGAGTAAATTCGTCTGTAGCGTTTCTCTCTACACTCTGCGTGTAGGGATGTCATGCAGTGTCTCTCCTTCTCTCTCTGACTTACTTCACTCAGGATGACAATCTCTAGGTCCCTCCATGTTGCTCAGCACTCAGTTTGATAGATGTTTTGATGTCATTGTTAACCTACTGGATTCTGAGGCTAACAGAAGCCCACGCTGTTCAGAATCCCAGCAAAAGTCTGCGTTCATGACGGCGAGGGAGGCTCAGAGTTCCGGCTTCTGGCCCACACAGCACCTTGGTGCTGTCGGAATCGGCAGCCTTCTGCTCTGTGCTTCTCCAGCTTCCAGCCCAGGTGGAAGCCAGCAGATCAAGCCTGATTGCCCACCCAGTCGTAGAAAGAAGCAAGGACGAGTGGTTTCACGGCCTCTGAGGAAGCGTCTGGGTACCTGCGTCAGAACTAAAATCTTTGCTTCTAAGAGCAGATGAACACATGTTCATATATGAATCATTCACTGGAGTGACGGCATTGACACGGGGTTATACGACAGACGCGTCTCATGTCTTGCCTTCACCCTACAGCCCCACGCAGGGGTAAGGACTTCCCAGTGTGGGAAAGGGAAGGTCAGAGGACTTACGGGTTTTCTGAGCGCATGCAGTTGGGAACGTCAGAGCTCAGGTTTGCACGCAGAACTTCCTGCCTCAAACACCCTCTACGCCATCATTTTCAGCACTTCCCGTCCATAGCAACCAATCCCGGAAGTTTGGAAACAATAACTACCTCCCCGCCCCCCAGCCCCCAGGCTTCTGACTCCGTTGGTCTGGAGGGGGAGGTTGGTCTGGAGGTGTCTGCCTTTGCTAAAAGCACCCCTTCGACTCTGCCTACGAGGTTTCTCTCCTGTGTGAGGGTTGAGGATTACTGCGCTTTGCACTAGTTGTGATTTAAATCCACATGTTTTCTTCTCGTAAGTGACCCCCTTCCCTTGTATGTGTCAGTGTTATTAACTACAGTATCTCTAAACATCTCCAGCGCTGAGCTGACAGCAAGCCAAGCTGCTAGGTTATTTGAAAACCCCGTCTTGACGTCAAGCGTAGAAGATGAAATGCACTAAGTTTGCGGTCACTAGTGAGTGTTCCCAGTGTTTGTCTAGCTCCAAAAACATCACTGCATTTGTTTTTTTGGCATCTAAAACCAGTCCATTCCACAAACCACGTTTGCTTCTGATCAAAGGCAATTTTAGGTCACTGACTGAGTGGGACTGTCCAGCCAGCTGTGCCCAATCGGATGGTGTCGTGCACCCTCAAGAAGGTGAACAAACAGACCACGTTAGGTGAATTCATGTGGCTGAACTGATTAGGGACCTGGCCTTCGTATGCTTGGGGTTTTCTGTGCTGCCTGAGCTTGCCGACTCTTAGAGGGCATGGGACACAGTAGGGAAACCTGGGAGCCAAAGATCAGTGAGTGACGGGACCCTTCCTTGAAGTGCTGATGCCACGGGCTAGGACCACCTGCAGGGGAAGTTTCTGGAGAAAGGGCTGTGGAGACGTGGTTTAGGACTTGATCTGGAGATCTAGCTAGGTTCGATTTTCCTTCCGTGTGAGTCCATCTGCTTGAACTTTTTAAAAGAATCTTAACTCAGAGAAGGGGCTTCCCTGGCGGCTCAGACAGTAAAGCATCTGCCTGCAATGGGGGAGACCTAGGTTTGGTCCCTGGATTGAGAAGATCCCCTGGGGGAGGGCATGGCAACCCACGCCAGTAGTCTTGCTTGGAGAATCCCAAGGACAGAGGAGCCTGGTGGGCTCAGTCCATGGGGTCACAAAGACGCAGATTCGACTGAGCGACTACCACCACCACCAACCTGGAGAAAATGATGCCTGTCACTCAAGGTTGCGGACCTTAGTTGTGAACCACAAAGAAGCACAGGGTGGGAATTCAATAAGAAAGGTGACTTTCGATCACGCATATCGGTTTTTTTCATCCTGTAAGCTCTGTATGTGATGTGTAATAATTTACTGCCTTAGCAGTTGTGTCAAAAGGACTGATCCTTACTCATCAGCTTGCCTTGGCATTACCCATTCTCTTTTTGTAAATTAGAGAATACAAGTGTTGAGTAGTTCAAGAGGTGAACTGATCATATTTAGAGGAAACAGCTTGCTCCCTCATGTCTTCTTGGGTAGGTTTAGTTCAGAACTGGGTTGATAGTCTTCTGTTTTAAAATGGAATGACTGTGTTTTTCACAAGGTTGACATTTCTTTTCTCCCATGCAATCATTTGCAGGTTTGTAGGGGAAAATGTATACTGGTTGTATACTGATAGACTTTTAACCTATGTTTATCATTAAATATAACAAAATGTAGCTAATGTTAACAGCAGGGCTATTGAAGACCACCAAGCCATCTAATGGTGGCGCATGTACCTTGTACTGATTATTGAGACTCCTTATTTATTTATTTTTATTTTTGGCTGGGCCGAGCCTCCACGGCTGCACCTGGGCTTTCTCTAGTTGCAGCGAGCAGGGGCTACTCTCTAGTAGCGGCGCACCGTCTTCTCACTGTGATGGGCTTTTGTTGCAGAGCAGTGGCTTGCAGCGTGCGGGCTCAGCAGTTGGGTTGGGTTCATGGGCTTAGCCGCTCTGGGGTTCCAGGTGAGATTTACCTGGACCAGGGATTGAACCCGTGTTCCCTCCATTGGCAGGTGGATTCTTAACCACTGGACCACTAGTGAAGTCTGACATTCCTTATTTTTATATAAGCGTTTATGCGTGTGGATAACAGACTACCAGCTTCCCTTGTAGCTCAGTTGGTAAAGAATCCGCCTACAATGCAGGAGACCCAGGTTTGATTCCTGGATTGGGAAGGTATGCTGGAGAAGGAAATGGCAACCCACTCCAGTATTCTTGCCTGGAGAATCCCATGGGCTGTAGCCTGCCAGGCTC
>SJYA01008230.1:0-11936 GCA_006410615.1 Neotragus moschatus | reverse complement strand
TATTCCTTGGCTTACAAAAGTAAGCATTATTTCTTGCTTACACATGTGTGTGTATTGACTGGGGTTTGGTCAGCCTTGGCTAAAATGGAAAGGATTTGGTTTAGTCTGCAGGGTGAACCCAGCCTGCTCCATGTCTCTCATGTTTTGGAGATCACCAGGTCTCCGGGAAGCATAACCTTCTCATGAAAAAAAGACTGTGGCCGGAGAGACCAAGATCAACAACACAGCTCTTCTGTGCTCTGTTCTATGATGGTCAGTAAGCGGTGGCCTCGAAAGGGGACAGAGAAGAGGCTCAGGAAAATGAAAATTTGTTATTTCACTCAGGCCAGAATAGTGGAATTGTTCGCCATTTCCTTCTCCAGGAGATCTCCCTGACAGAGGAATTAAACCTGGGTCTCCCACATTGCAGGCAGATTCTTTACCATCTCAGCAGGGAGCCCCCTTATTATACCACAGGTTCTAGAAAGAAAGAACACACAGCAGGCCTCATGGGGGAGCTGGAGGAGGCTTGGAAAGCAGGCAGGAGGGGAAAACTGTGGCTAGGGCAGGGTAAACAGTGTAGAATTGGCTAATCTGAATATTCTGACGGGCTCAAAACTATAAGAGTGGTCCCTTTGTGGAGTTAATGGAGAGGAATTTTGCCTCCAAAGTGCCTGGGCCAGAGAGAGGAGGCAGGGGAACTCTGAGCTTGTTCCTTAGCATATCAAAGGAGGCTCCAGGATTGAAGCCTTTCCTCTCTCTAAGAACTGGCTAATCCTCGGAAGGGCAGTCTCTCCCAAGCCAGAAGGAAATGTAAGATGCTAAAATATCATAATATTCAGAAATATTTTTTAAATATAATTAATCATGTCTGTGTGTTCAGTTGTGTTCAACTCTTTGCAGAAAAGTGTAAAAAGGTGAAAGTTTTCTAATCACCAAATAACATGATTTCAATAGGTTTATTATCTTAGCATACTTTGAATATGCAGTCACCTCTTCTCTTTTTTTATCAATTTTTTCAATCTCCTCACTTCCCCATGACTTTCTTTGAGTCTATCCCAATATCTACCCAAGCATAAGGGTAAATAGAAAAACAGCTGTGGAAACACAGTCAGGACCAACATTTGATGCCCTTAAGTTGTTCACATTGAGGAGACACTGGGCATATCTCTTCCTGGCAGCAGTCTCCAAGGAGCATGTACTCTTTGTGACATCTGGCACACTTTTCAGTTTGTGTGAAAGTGACTTTGGCATTCTAGCAGTTGTATTTGGATTGGAACTGAAGAATTGTTCTTTCGTTAAAAAAAAATTCATTGAGCTTTGGGAGCATAAATATATTTTTTGTCTTATACAAACACTGACTCAAAAACAGTGTTAAAAGGTAAATATGTTCCAGGAACCTGGGACAATAAAAACTAAGGGACATTCCTCGACAAAAATATTAACCAAGTAAATGTTCTGGAAGATTGGCTAAACATGTCAATGACCAGAATTGAAATATTATTTTGTCTATTAATTTTATGTTGATATTAAACACAAAATGAGTCATAATGTGTGTGTGCCATGCTCAGTCACTTCAGTTGTGTTCTTTGCAATGTTATGAACTGTACCTGCCAGGCTCCTCTGCCCATGGGATTTTCCAGGCAAGAATATTAGAGCATGTTGCCATGCCCTACTCCAGGGAATCTTTCCAGTCCAGGCATCAAACCCATGTCTCCTGCATCTCCTACATTCTTTCAGTTCAGTTCAGTCACTCAGTCATGTCCGACTCTTTGTGACCCCCATGGACTACAGCACGCCAGGCCTCCCTGTCTTTCACCAACTCCCAGAGTTTACTCAAACTCATGTCCATTGAGTCAGTGATGCCATCCAGCCATCTCATCCTCTGTCGTCCCTTTCTCCTCCCACCTTCAATCTTTCCCAGCATCAGGGACTTTTCCAGTGAGTCAACTCTTCTCATTAGGTGGCCAAAGTACTGGAGTTTCAGCTTCAACATCAGTCCTTCCAATGAACATTCAGGACTGATTTCCTTTAGGATGGACTGGTTGGATCTCCTTGCAGTCCAAGGGACTCTCAAGAGTCTTCTCCAACACCACAGTTCAAAAGCATCAATTCTTTGGCATTCAGCTTTCCTTATAGTCCAATTCTCACATCCATACATGACTACTGAAAAAACCATAGCCTTAACTAGACAGATCTTTGTTGTCAAAGTAATGTCTCTGCTTTTTAATATGCTTGTCTAGGTTGGTCATAACTTTTCTTCCAAGGAGTAAGCGTCTTTTTATTTCATGGCTGCAATCACCATCTGCAGTGATTTTGGAGCCCAAAAAGATAAAGTCTGACACTGTTTCCACTGTCTCCCCATCTATTTCAAATGAAGTGATGGGACCAGATGCCATGATCTTTGTTTTCTGAATGTTGAGCTTTAAGCCTGCATTCTTTACAGATTCTTTACTGCTGAGCCACCAGGAAATCCCCTAATATGAAAAGAAAAACACTGCTATGATATCACTGACTGAGTTGGGGATGTTAAAAGGTGAAAAAATACATCCTAAAATCAATGCCCCAAAGTATTGCTGGATTACAGAATACAAAGATAGTGATTGCAAGATATAATGCCATTGATTTACCTGCATTATGTTCAGTATTGCAAACCAAATACACAAACTAAAACCTGGACTTTAAAACCAAGAAAGATAAAAAAACCACTGGACGGTTCTAAGTGGGGAATTGTCCTGGATAAAATTTTCATTTCAGAAAATGTAATTTTGTTTGCAGTACAAAAATAACAATAGTAAAAAAAGAACAGGGATTCAGGCAAGAGCATGGGGCCATAGCTGAAGGGTTAGTTTCCAGTTAAAAAGCTGAAGGAGTAATCCAGGTGAGAGATGATGGTGGCCTGAACGAAGATCATGCTATGGACTTGGAAAAGAGTGAACAGACTGCAAGATCACCCAGGAGGTAAAGTCAAGGCAGGGGCCAGAACTTTCCCTCATTCAACCATTACTGAGGACACACAGAAAACAAATTTGCAATAAAACAAAAAACATACTTCTGTTCTGTGAGGAGCTCTTGGTCTGGAGAACCAAACCTAACCTGCATGACTCTTCAGTCAGCCAGTGNCCCAGGAGGTAAAGTCAAGGCAGGGGCCAGAACTTTCCCTCATTCAACCATTACTGAGGACACACAGAAAACAAATTTGCAATAAAACAAAAAACATACTTCTGTTCTGTGAGGAGCTCTTGGTCTGGAGAACCAAACCTAACCTGCATGACTCTTCAGTCAGCCAGTGTTGGGCTTCCCTGGTGGCTCAGATGGTAAAGAATCTGCCTGCAATGCAAGAGACCTGGGTTCAATCCCTTGGTTGAGAAGTTTCCCTGGAGAAGCGAATGGCTACTCACTCCAGTATTCTTGCCTGGGAAATCCCTTGGACAGAGGAGCCTGGTGGGGGTCCATGGGTCATAAAGAGTTGGACATAACTTGATGCAAAGAGTTGGACACGATTGAGTGATTAACACTTTCACTTTTTCCAATGTGAGGTTTTAGTTCCCTATTTCTGAGAGTAAACAGTTTGGGATCTTGACACCTTGCAGGTAAAATGAAGGCCTAAAAATCTCTATCACTTTCTCTAAAGTGCTCCTTCCTGGAGCTGCCACTGTCCTCTGACCTTCATGCAGGAAATGAATGGAGTGACAGGTACATTGTCTCCTTTGTAGTGGCCCTTCCCCTGGTGGTAGGTGGAAGAAGGTGACTAGGAAGATGCAACACAGCTTCCTCCAGTTCTGGCTTTGGGATCAGTGTAGCATTTAAAAGTCTCCATTTGCTTTCTTTATTTTGCATGCTTACCATCAGTTTTATTGCTACATTAATAACAGAAATAAATGATGGCTTAATTCCAAACAATGGTCCAAGGCTGTGGAAATTCTGACACAAAATTACAGCTGTTATGTGATTAAAATCCTCATCTGATTTCATCAAGTTTCTTTATATTTTCCCCCAGATGGGGTGGGAGAAGGTGGAGTTCAGTTAGTCTGTTATACAGTCTTGCTGTCTGCGATGCAAAGAATGCAATGATTTGTTATTGTTCCCTACTGCTTCCTCCTGAGGTGTCTAAAGCTAAATGGTGAAGAGGAGCAGCTGTAGGAAAAGCAGCAGCAATCCCTCTTGTGACAAATCTAAACATCTCCCCAATAAAAACCCCATTATCCACATGTTCTATAAAATCTTCACTCATCCACCTGCTCCAAAGCAGCTGAATTGGCAGTTTCAGGCCTCCGAAGCTTAAAGGTGAAGGGGAAAAATTACGAAGAGGATAAAAAGAGATTCATAAGAGAATAAAGCCCAAAATCTCATACGGTGAGTCTCTCTGCATCTGTTTGTGTATCTGGAGGCAGAAAAAACCTGTGACTAATCTACTTTGATTCATCAGGGGTTCACTGAACACTTAGTAAACCTAGAACTTAGCACTCTCTCATTTCCACTGAGATCCAGAGGATTGTGGACTACCCAGGATTAAAACTACACCCACCAGGCCCAACATCCAGAGGATTAGGGCAGTGCCCACAAGTTATTCACACATAAAATAATTTCATGGCTTTTAAGTTGACGATGTTATCCACCATCAAAACATTCTGCCTGATCCAACAAGTATCACTCAGGATCAGTGGAGGGCAGAAGGATGTAGCATAAACTCTGGTCTAACACTTGCTAAACAGCATAAGGAATTACTTTTCAAAATAAGAGAATGAAAGAAATAAATACACATTTGCATTGTACCAGGCACTATTCTAAGCATTTCATGTGTATTATGTCATGCAATTCTCACAAAATCCCTGTGAGGTAGATACAATTTTGGAGAAATTAAGGTAAAGATCAAATAATTCCTTCAGGTACTAAAATTTGCAATCACAGTGTAAACTGATACAGCCTCCATACCACAAAACTGTTCGAGAAAAATCTTTGAAAGATATTCTGAAGTTGTTCATGTTTACGTTTGCCTGACATCAAACTTGGTTTTTAGTTCATGTCAAGCCTCCTGTATGTAAAGTCCTGTAGGGCAGAGATCATTAAAATTGCTTGAATTAATTCATCTATTCATTCATCAGATCTTAGGTAATATTCTTACTGCATGATCTATACTTTCCTAGGGCTTGAAATAAAGCAGGGAGCACTAGAATTTCCTTTATATGATGGCAACATGCTAGTGGAGTGTTGGAAAATCAATGAAAAAAAAAAAAAACATATAATATTAATTGTAGTGTAGAAACAAATGTTAAACAGGATTCTTTAGAATTGGAGTAGGAAGGTGAGGAGCTGATTTAGGCCAGATAATAAGTGTAGGCCTCTCTGTAGAGGTAACATCTGCAGTAACCTTATCATGAATTATGCACATTTCTGGGGGATGAGTATTTTAGGTCAAGAAGGGATAACTGTTGGCTGCAGAGAGAGAATAGGATTGATAAGTTCGAGGAACAGCAAGGGAGCAGTGTAGCTGGAGAAAAGTGAACAAAGCCCTGAGGAGTAAGAGAGGTTATGGCAGTCACGGCTTTATCACCCTGAGTACTCTAGGCATGGGAAGGTTATTGCCTTCTCTGCTAGGTTTTAGAAAAAATTGTTGGAAAGATCTGGGTTTCCCTGGTGGCTCAGATAGTGAAGAATTTACTTGCAATTCAGGAGACCTGAGTTCAGTTCTTGGGTTGGGAAGATCTCTTGGAGAAGGGAATGACTACCCACTCCAGTATACTGGCCTGGATAACCCTATGGACATAGAAGCCTGGTGGGCTATAGTCCATGGGATTGCAAAGAGTCGGACATGGCTGAGTGACGAACATCCTTCACCACTGGAGAGATCTAAGTAGTGAAAGGATTTGGTCCATGTTTAATAGGATAGTTACAATTGCTCTGTGGAGAAAAAATTGTAGCAAATGTCACTGAAGCAAAGAACATAATAAAGAGGCTACTGGAAAACTCTAAGCCCTTGATGGTGGTGGCTTGGTCTATAGCCGCAGAGATGACTGTTAAGAGAAGAGCTGAAATTTAGAATAGATGTTAAGTGTAAAGCTGCCAGAATTTGGAGTACAAGAAAAGAATAAGTGGAGAATAACTCCAACGTTCTTGTACTGAGCAACTAGGTCATTTAAGGAGCTCTTATTTGAAGTAAGAGACTCTGGGCAACACAGGTTTGTTTACGTGCAGGTCTGTGCGTGAATCGATGCGTGTGCATCTGTGGGGGATGTTTGGGGTATCACGGGCTCTGGTTTAGCACATATTCTGAGACCCATTTTGGCTCCTCGGAGTGGAAGCCCCACAGGACGCAAGGACTCTGTCCTACTCATTGTGGTATCACATAAAATGCCTGGCAACTATTAGCAGTTGAAAAAAAAAGTGTTTGCTCTATGAGAAAATACATAAATAAATGTATGAATGAAAATTGAGATATTGTAAACAACTTAGTCTAAACATTTGAAATTCAGAGGAGTTATTTGCATAGAGTTGCTATAAAATCACAGGACTGAATGAGACCCTGTGAAGAGTTCATGTAGTCAGAGAAAAAAAGAAATTCCTCCAAAGACTGCTTCATATGGCATCCAATCCAATATTTTCATAGAAATAAGAGAAATAGACAGCAAAGAAAATTAAGAATGTTCGTTAAGTAAATGGAGACCTAGTAGAGTGCTGTTTCTCAGAAGCCAAGTGAACAAGGGGTTTCAACTGAGAATAGCCTTTTTCTACTTGAAAATGTGAGAGCTGTTCTATTTTTTAAAGTTCTTTTCTAAATATAACCAGGAAAACATTATTAATATCTTTTATGGTAGCTTAAAAATCTTGCGTTGAAGTTGCATGTAGATTTTCTTTTTCTTTCTTAAAATACGTCTATCTAACTCACTTGTATGCTTCTGAAAGACACATTGGCTAGAAAATTATGTGATATATCTCTATTCCCTCTGTCAAAAACATTTCATTAATTTATCTGATTATCTGGGATAGGGAGACCCTATGCATTTTTGACAAGCTGTGACACGTGTGAAAATGAAAGGAGGAATCATTATTCCCTTCGCCGGGACACCAGACTTTTTTTTTTTTTCAAAGAGGAAAAATGAGCTTATTCATAAACAGCCAGCCAGAGGAACTGCAACTTGGGTATACAAACTATGACGGACCATAGACAAATCCAGGGAACAAGGAAAGGGAACTTGCTTTTATACAAAAAGCGGAAGAAGTTTAGGTGAGANTTTTTTTTTTTTCAAAGAGGAAAAATGAGCTTATTCATAAACAGCCAGCCAGAGAAACTGCAACTTGGCTATACAAACTATGACGGACCATAGACAAATCCAGGGAACAAGGAAAGGGAACTTGCTTTTATACAAAAAGCGGAAGAAGTTTAGGTGAGACTGTAATAATCAAAGAGTCCATTGGAGGAGCCAGGAGGCCAATATGGAGGATTCTTATTGGTTGGACTGCTGCCGTCTTTGATTGGCTCGACTGTCCTCCAATTGGACACCAGACATTCTTCCTGATTTTTCTCAGACAAAACAGGATGTGTGGTCACCCGTACCTCTCAGACAGTGCAAAGAATTATGATCCAAAAAGAGCAATGAAGAGGTACCTTTTCGTGAGGCAGAAGTAAATGTCCAAGTCAGCGGGAAGCATTCAGGGGGAAGGAAACCAGGTTGAGGAAAGTAGTGGGAGGTCCCAAGCTCTGAAGGAGCAGTATGGTGTGATCTCATATCCAGAGGGAGAAACGGAGGTGCCAACAGAAATAGCAACAGATGAGCACTCTCAAATGCTATTATGCGTGAAAGTAAACAACCTTGGGTGAGTGAAAACAGTGACCTTTTTACAGTTCTGCCATAGCTGGCTTCTTTCTCTGATTATCTTTTATCTTTTACTTCCCAAGAAATTTACATCCAAGAAATGTTCCAAACTGGTTTGCTTTTCAGAACACCGGACAGGGGGTCCAAATATTTATTTTCTCAGCTCCAGTTCAGTTCTGGGATAAATTACGTACGGGATCTTAAGCAAGTCACTTGCTGTCTCAAAGTTTCAAATCCTTCTTGTGCAAACCTCAAAGTAAATAAGAGTGAGCTCTCTTGTCAGATTATGGTAAGGATCTGGTGACATTATTTGTGCAAATTTCATTATTTATAAAGCTCCTTAAAATTAGGAGCTTTAGTATATTCTCAAATGAATGACTTATTTTGATGTTTCCTAGGCAAAAGACTTCCCAGGTGGTGCATTGGTGAAGAATCTGTCTGCCGATGCAGGAAGCACAAGAGATGCACATTTGATCCCTGGGTTGGAAAGATCCCCTGGAGAAGGAAATGACAGCCTACTCTAGTTTTCTTGCCTGGAAAATCCCACGGATAGAGAAGCCTGACAGGCTACGGCCCATGGGGTCGCAAAAGAGTTGGACACGACTGAGCACACATGTGTGCACCTAGACAAAAGCCTAACAGCAACACTGGAGAATGAGTTATCTATGCTCCAGCTCTTCACATTCCCAGTAATCCTTTAGAGGAATCACAGAACAAATCCCTCTGTGCCTATAATATCATGCCATGTGAATTTTCAGAAGTTAGCCTTTGAGTTTCCACTTTAAGGCAGAATCCTGCTCTGTTTATGAATTTTGGATTGGGAAAGATAAGCATGTTTTTTCATAATGCCTGTCTTAGTGGTACGTTAGCACTGTTACTTCTGCCTGGAATATTCTTTCCTTCTTTCTGTTAATAGCTAGTTAACGCTTATTTATGTACAGAGTCTCAGAGCAAATAATTAACCTTGTTAAGACCTACATTTGGGACAGGGGCAATGATATAGTGATATTTGGGGGTGGGTATGGTGTGTATCTCAAAGTTGCTTGTCTTTCCCAATCCCCATGTCGTTTTAGCAGGATGTAGAAGAAAGAACGCTAGCTAATTGTATAGCACCTGGGAGCGTTTTACCCTTGCTATGTGACTGATTTTTTGATCAGGAGTCAGAACAGCTGGCTACTCATTTTTACTCCATAATTGGCTAACTATGTGGTTATGGACAAACCACTCAGCCACCTCCTTAATAAAATGGAAATGATGCCTTTGTCTTCCTTATCGTATAACAGAGGTAAGAATCTCTGTGCCTACGTGTGTGCTCTGACACTTCAATCATTTTTGACTCTTTGTGACCGCGTGGATTGTAACCCACCAGGCTCCTCTATCCATGGGATTCTCCAGGCAAGAATACTGGAGAGGGTTGCTACTGCCTTCTCCAGTGGATCTTCTGCATCCAGGGATCGAACCTGCCTCTCTTGCTTTGCAGGCAAATTTTTTAACATGGGGCCACTGGGGAAGCCCGTAAGAATCTCTGCTTACCTCTAAATGGGTTAAATCATAATCAGTTGAAATGAAACATAGATTATTTCTGAGTCCTAACTTTTATAATGTGCTGTATACATTAGAAATGAGTCTTTTATTTCATCTTTCAGTAAACTTTAGAAATAGAGCAGCATATGACTTGCTGAGGAAAAGCAATTAGAATACATTCCGTTAACTCTTATAAAAAAAAACTTGGCACATGTCTATTAGAAAACCCACTTTCCACAAAGTACTTCTTTTGCAAAAGGCCAACAGAGAAAGACTGACTAACAGATGTGTGAATTTTTACAACTAGAATGGTGGCAGCAGGGCCAGGCTACACATTTCACTCAGAGACCCACAGGCAGGAGAGAGGTCAAATGGGGAAAAAATAGACCTCTACGGAGTATAGACAAGGGGGCATAAAGGTGAAGTTAAATTATGAGAAGTGGCTCTGGAGTGAAGCATTTGCCTATTTTATCTGGACGTGCTGAAAGCATGCTGTAAATAAGTAGGATGCCCAAGTACAAGATGTCATAATGAATCTTGAGAGCCCTCAGGCATCAGATTGGATGTGTGAGATGGTTTAAAGGACGAAGTGGGTCAGAGGGCAAAATATCATAATGTTTAATGCATTCAGCAAAGACAGACATTTTTACGCCAGCTGGGCAGACGCAGACATTAACAAATGGTGAGCAGAAAAAAGACATGGCACTCTGTCCAAACAAAGGCGCTCTCCCCAAAGCACAAACCAAGGATAGAGGNAAGTGGGTCAGAGGGCAAAATATCATAATGTTTAATGCATTCAGCAAAGACAGACATTTTTACGCCAGCTGGGCAGACGCAGACATTAACAAATGGTGAGCAGAAAAAAGACATGGCACTCTGTCCAAACAAAGGCGCTCTCCCCAAAGCACAAACCAAGGATAGAGGTGATACGCTCTTGGAAATACAAAGAACACCATTGCTGGTTTGGGCTCAAAAGTTGAGAGGCAAGAAGTGTGTCCTCAGGCACCTGTGGAAAGACAAATGCTCAGGGATGCAAGGAAACAAAAAGAAGACTGGCTTTCTGGGATATAAATAAGAAAGTTTTACCCAAACACCATTGTTCTTTGCCTCTGCTTCCTGAAGAAAAACTCAGGCAGAGACAACAATGTAGAATGTTTGCCTCAGGAAGCACTCCTTTGTTTTAGCCAAAAAAAATACTCAGATGAAGGGAGAGGAAAAAAGATATTTAATGCTGTAAGACCATTATATTCTAGAAAACATCNAGCAGAAAAAAGACATGGCACTCTGTCCAAACAAAGGCGCTCTCCCCAAAGCACAAACCAAGGATAGAGGCCATACGCTCTTGGAAATACAAAGAGCACCATTGCTGGTTTGGGCTCAAAAGTTGAGAGGTAAGAAGTGTGTCCTCAGGCACCTGTGGAAAGACAAATGCTCAGGGATGCAAGGAAACAAAAAGACTGGCTTTCTGGGATATAAATAAGAAAGTTTTACCTAAACACCATTGTTCTTTGCCTCTTCCTGAAGAAAAACTCAGGCAGAGACAACAATGTAGAATGTTTGCCTCAGGAAGCACTCCTTTGTTTTAGCCAAAAAAAATACTCAGATGAAGGGAGAGGAAAAAAGATATTTAATGCTATAAGACCATCATATTCTAGAAAACATCATTCCTTGTGGTTATTTCTGAGATCTGATTAACTCCAGAGTATCTCTTACAATAATAAAATGATATTTTGTGAGGCTGGCCATCAGAGAAAATGGGAGTAGCTTTTACAGTCTTGTTGCATTTGGGTGGTGTGGGGTGTAGGGGTATTTTTGTTGCTATTTGTTTTAGCTTAATTTGCTATGAATGCCCTAAGTCAGCTTTTCTCTGAATCTTCTTGGTGAGTATAAAATTGATGTTCTGTCTCTTACTTTGAAAATCACTATATAAAAGCTTAAACTGGCTTAAGGTGGTTTGCCAAGCAAATTATTTAAATCAGGAGGCCTTGTGTCTGTTTTTCCAACACACCTCTCTCTGAAGACCTAGGAGAGCCTTACCAGCCACATTCTTTGGTGGGAATGGAAGTTGGATCTTTCATATTAGCCCCAAAGACATCTGCCAAGACTTCTAAACCTCTCCTTCCAGAACTTCCCAATTTGGCTCTCTCCTAGNGGTGGTTTGCCAAGCAAATTATTTAAATCAGGAGGCCTTGTGTCTGTTTTTCCAACACACCTCTCTCTGAAGACCTAGGAGAGCCTTACCAGCCACATTCTTTGGTGGGAATGGAAGTTGGATCTTTCATATTAGCCCCAAAGACATCTGCCAAGACTTCTAAACCTCTCCTTCCAGAACTTCCCAATTTGGCTCTCTCCTAGAGTACTTTAAGTCCAGACCTCTCCTTGTCTCACTTCCTGAAACCTGCTTTCCTCTGTTAATTGATCTGCTTTGATACATTTCATAGGCTCTGGGGTTCCCAAGTTTGGATAGAATTAAAGTCACATAGGAAGTTTGCTAAATACAGATAGCCAGACCTTATCCTGAAACAACTTATTCAAACCATGCAGTCAGGGAGGAAATGGGAAAATGCATTTTTTATATACTTAGTGGTACCGTTTAACCCTCCCTGGAGTTCATTGTCA
>SJYA01008229.1:0-16863 GCA_006410615.1 Neotragus moschatus | reverse complement strand
GCTGAAACTCCAATACTCTGGCCACCTGATGTGAAGAACTAACTCATTGGAAAAGACCCTGATGCTGGGAAAGATTCAAAAAGACCCTGAAGCTGGGAAAGGCTGAAGGCAGGAGGAGAAGGGGATGACAGAGGATGAGATGGTTGGATGGCATCATTGACTCTATGGACATGAATTTCAACAAGCTGTGGGAGTTGGTGATGGACAGGGAGGCCTGGCATGCTGCAGTCCATGGGCTCACAAAGAATTGGACACAACCGAGTGACTGAACTGAACTTAGAAGAATTAGAGAATATGGTAACAAGACCCCTGCTTAGAAAGCTGAGAAATGGAAATACCAGTACCAAATTCCATGTGACCCGAGTTATATCCCTAACTTCCATCCATGCTAACTTCCAAGTAGCTGCGTACAAAAGGAAGTTTTGTGTCGGACTCTTTGGAACCCCACGGACTGGGGCCCACCAGGCTCCTCTGTCCGTGGGATTTCCTTCTCCAGGGGATCTTCCTGACTCAAGCATCAAACCCAGGTCTCCTGCATTGCAAGCAGATTCCTTACCACCTGAGTCACCAGGGAAGCCCTAGGTGCATGCATCTCTACTTTCTTCAATGAAAGAGCCCCAATACTACAAAAATAGATGTTTAAGAAAAACCTTTGACAGAAAAGTAACTTTTTCACTATACCTCTCAAATTTCCCCGCAAAAGAAAAACAAATATACAAATAAAAAATTGATATATATGAGTTTAATTTAATTTCCCCTTGGAGAAAATCACCAGTTTGCTAAGCACAACAATATCTGCTTCAGTAAATGTTCTATCAATTAGTCTAGCCTAACTAAGCAATTGAACAAAGTCTTTAACTGCAGCAGGATTACTTAAATGATCAAGTATGTTTACTTTAAGATATGGAAATGTTTTTATCAAGAGGCCTTTGTTTGCATTTCCAAGCAGCGACTCAGGGATGCAGCGCTGTGGACTCAGATGTTATGGACTCCCCTGGCCATGAGAAGAGTTGTGCTTTTCCTGCGCTCAGTCTCCCCATCACTAACAATGACACAGTTGTCCTCTCTTCTACCATGTACCTGGAACATTAGGTTCACAAGTTAAGTGTTAAGCACTGTGATCACAGCGATGGTCTCCAGACTCAAATCTTAAGTGGAAGACGGGTAACAACACAGGCAAGAGACGTAGCTTATCAAGAAAAAACTATAAGGTGGTTCTAATGATCAGTCAGCTTTGCTTTAATAAAAAATTTCCTACTGCAAAATTAAAAACAAAACTTGGTATCAACATCAGCAGGTGACCCACCATCCCAGTTTGCTCAGGACTATGAAGGGGTCTGCACTGAAATTCCTGAGCCGTCAGAGAGACAATTATCTCAACAGAAACTCAAATGGGTACGAATATTCACATAATTAGAGATGACTGAACTTCAAACTCAATTCTCTGCCTTAAAAACTGGAGCCTGACCACCTTTAGCTCACATATATTTTATCTTCCTCTTGTTTTTCTTTTTTTCTTTTTTAATCTTCAGTTTCATCAAAGAAAACTATGTCAAGATTTAGATATCTGAGGCTATGTCACCTACTCTGTGACCTTGGGTTAGTTTTTTAACCTGCCTATATCAAGAGGTTCCTCATCATGACAGGCACACGGTAAGCACCCAAAGATGGGCCAATAATATCGTTTCTATTTAATACTGTAAGCCCAGGGCTATGACCATATTTTCTCTACTTGCGATTTTCAAATTTCACACCCATCATGTCTATAGTGTTTTCTCTTCTCTTCCCTTTTTAAAATCTTGGAAGAGCATACAAATACAATCAGGTTGACATGTTCTCCTTAATTCTTCTCCCTTTTTCTTGGCAGACCTATATAAAAAATAAAGAAGCAATTTCATTTCTTTCTTCATTATAAAATCAGGCCCTACCATGCTTAGTCAGAAAACTTTTAATAATAAAATATCATTATTCCTTTCTCAGTAATTTCTAATTACCAGGGTACTCTTGTCCATGTTAAGATATGTTTCCTTTTCCAACCGCTAAGCTAGCAAGAGGAAAGTGCTTATTAGGATTCAAGCAACATAAGTAACAACATATAATTAGCTTCTTGGAATTTATGAGCCTATTCTTTCAACAAAATACAGCAACTATTATTCTTTAAAAATGAATATGATAAGGCAGGGATTGCAAAGAAACACTTCAATGAATGAAGTAAGGGACATTACTCTCCTATCATATCTGACTAGGTTTCTTTTGTTCTGTTGTCCTTTATTCATTTGAGTTTTCAATATCAAACTGATAAAACCACGGACTATCATGTGGGTAGGCGATACAGAAATCACTAAAATGTAGTAATACGGACAAGGCGGCAGGTGAGTCTTGGGGCTCCCAGAGTTGTTTGCACAAATTACTACTTAAGGATGTGAAAACGTTAATGAGCTAAGGAGAGAGACTTACCAATACTATGATAATAGAAAGGAAAATGAAAGAAACACTGTACTTAGCAGATCAGTACCTGAGGAGCTGAGAGTGACACTGGACAAGCTTTTGGAGTAGAAAGAGAAACACACAATTCCTTCCAAAATCAGGATATTGATTAATTACCAATTACCAAATCAATGTCCAGTTCCCAGCAAACAGTAGGAGTGCCAGAATGTACATCCCTTTCCTTTTCTGGCAAAGTTCCATTATCAGCTACAGCACATGATATAAGGGGGATCCGAGACTTCCGACTCGCTGGGGGTTTTCTAAAAGCTGCCTGCAGGGAAAGCGCTGTAGATGAACAAGGAGATCTCGGGAAGTTTACACAAAGCTGAGAGCCAGGGATTCCGTGCTCTATTCTGAGTCATGCCTTCAACACGCAGGGTCTTTGTCAATTGGCTCTTCTTTCATTTTCTCATCTTGAAGTAGGTATTACAGGAGGCCAGTAGGAAGAGCACACACAGTGCCAGCCACCCCCAGGACTTAGAAGCTCGTAGAGGAGGAGAAAGTTAAGCTTGAGAAACAGGATGAAGCTACATTTTAAAGCACTTATTATGTGCTTGTAGAAACTAAATGCAACAGGATTTTTAGAAAAGAGGGACAGAGTAGGCATGAGGTGGTGCCAAGCAGAGTCAGCTGGACCAAACAAGGGCATTTTCACGATTAAATTGGATTAAGTAAGCGCTGTGCAAATGGCCATGGCAATAAAGATCAGGAATCTCCTCCTCCATAATAATCAACTGGATGCTGAAAGAAACAGTCACATGCAGGCTGGACAGGCTAATGAGTCCTTCCTCCATGAAATACGCTCTGTTCCCCGTTTCTTTTCTTCAGACTCCCAGTTCGGCGGACCACGTTATGTTCCTAAATTCCACTGCTAATGGGCTGCCCTCCAGGTTCATCTGTACCTCTGACATACAGAGGAGAGAAACAGGGTTTGCGTCTGTGCAGAGAAACGCCAGCGTGCCCCGCACACATGAACTGCTGAATATGGTACCTCCACGGCCGTATGAAGCAGTGTGGGGGGCTTCCAGAAGGTCACTGAAGAGCAGGAATTTGTATGACTGAAACCTTCACACATAGTGATTTCAATAGTCCATTATTCGGCCCATCAAAGGATTGCAGTGGAAACTTGACTAATGATTGGAAATAGCTGTCAGTGTGCTCATCTGACCTTAGTTTGATTAGCCTTCAAGTGTCTTTAGTCCAAATTAAATGATCCCATAACCAACAAGAACCTACTGAACAGCACATGGGAACTTAGTTCAATCACACTATTAGACAACACCCACTTCCTTCCTTCCGTGCTTGTCCCAGCAGGTAGCAGTGACTACAGTGGAGCATAAATCAGATTCCCCGCAGTAGAAACTGGTCAGTTCCTTCTTCCACTTTGCTAAGAAGTGTGTAATTCTTAGCAAACCAACTTCCTCCGAGGAAAGGGGGAAACCAGAAGAGAAGCATTTGTGCTAAGCTGGGATCCTTTAATGTGTGTGTGTGTGTGTTGGGAAATAGGTGATAACAATGTTGTGATAGCTTCAGGTGGACAGCAAAGGGACCAAGCCATACATATACATGTATCCACTCTCCCACCAACCCCACTCTAATCCAGTGCCACATAACGCTGAGCCGAGTTCCCTGTGCTGTTCAGTAGGTCCTTGTTGGTTATGGGATCATTTAATTTGGACTAAAGACACTTGAAGGCTAATCAAACTAAGGTCAGATGAGCACACTGACAGCTATTTCCAATCATTAGTCAAGTTTCCACTACAATCCTTTGATGGGCCGAATAATGGACTATTGAAATCACTATGTGTGAAGGTTTCAGTCATACAAATTCCTGCCATCAAGTCTATTTTCTTAAACACTCATTTCTGAATGAACGTTATAGCTTAGATTCAGAAAATATGTCCGCAATCAATGACATTTCTGGGCAAGAAACTGGGCTCTGACACCTCCCTGCCCCTGCCTCGATTCCCAGCTTGGCTTTCAGCCTTCCAGAGAAGGCGGACAGGGGGTTTCACTCACACAGCTTGGGATCCACCAGTCACTATCTGAAAGTGGCAACACCTAAGGCCATCCCAGCAAACAAAGCCTCCAGGGTGGGCCACTGGATTCACGAATTCCTTAAAAGGAAAACTGAAACAAACAAACAATAAAAACAAAGACAGCCCAAAGCTACAAGTGGACCCTCCTCCATTCTGCCAAAATAGTTACTCCAAATACAAGAGTGAAATTGATTACATAGCAGGGTCCACCAAGCCAGTAGGTTAAATGTTGCTCTAGATTAGCATTTTGGTCATATCCACTTTAAACAAAAGTTTATAAATAAAGGCTTTAACTGTACACTTGCAACATAGCTCTATTTAAGGATTTCCAAGTAATCATTTTGTTGTTATTTGATGGAAGTCACCCTCAACACAGAGAAAACCCCAGCAATTCGTAATGGTCACACTCAGTCAGAAAATAAAGTTCAGCAGCTCCTATGATGAAAAAGGACTCCACTGGGCCTCAGAGACTGAGCTTCCTACAATTAGACTGGTTCATGGAAGACTTTGTGACAATAGGTTAATATGAGATCATGCAGAGAAAGATAATATCAACATACACACAAGAAAGGAACATTATTAGATGTTCAGGTGAAATATCCTTTTTAAATAAACCATTTTAAAATTTATTTCATTGGTGGTTAAAAAAAAAAGGCAGGATCACTCGTTCTTTCCCATCCCCCACACCCTGATGGATCAGAAGGTCAAGGCCACAGTGGCCAGTTAGGCTGGCCCCGAAGGGTACCTAGCAGGGAGCTGCACAGCTGCCGCACTGTCTCTCTGCATTCCTGCCCTCGTGCCATCTGATGCCAGGCAGCCCCCCTCCACCACTTTAAAGGCATTCTTAAATAAGCAGCAGGCAGAAGACTATGTGAACAGGCCAAGGGGGAACAACAGATGGTCCCAATGTATTTTCGCCAGCGTATTTGTTTTTTAATTGGCCTTTTCAGTCTTTACATTATTTTACAAAGATCACCCTAGGATCTCAAGATACCCTTTTTTTTTTTTCCTTCTTTAACACCAAATACCAACTCTGCATAAAACACTGCTCATTTCCTTCATTCACTCACATTTCTTTCTTTCTTTCCTCTCCCTATCTGCCTTAAATATGTAAGAAAACATAGTTATATAGGTGCATTATTTATATGAGCAGAGAATTGAAAACCTAAATATTTTTTTTCAATAGCTATTATGGCATACAATATGGACTACTAGAGTTAATAATATTCAAGTGGCTTTTTTTTAAAGAAATATATCAAGAGAAATTTGAGGAAAGAAAGATATAATACTGTGAAACTCAAGTACAATCCCTTAAAAAAAAAATTACTAACCAAGAGAACATACCAAAATGTTACCTGATAATATAATTACAAGATTTTTATTTTTACTGATTTCTTTTCCAAATTTTCTATGCACATGCACTACGTTTGTGATCATATCCACATAGCCCTTACCCTGCCCATTCTTAAGGAGGAATCAAAGGTAGACACGCTCATGTCATATCATGAACTAATCGGATTTTTCTTAAATATGTTTTGGTAAAAACTGTGACTTTAAAAGCACAACCATTCAGTTATAATGGCAGATTTTGAACCGTAAACATGTGTATATATTATATACACAGAAAATGCTAGCAAGCAAAGACTGAGGAACTTTGATTCGCACCGGAGTAGGCATAGTACCATTTGGTTGCTTCATGCAACTCCTCATTTATGTGGGACATAAGCGGAGGCATCTATTGTGAAGGCTGGAACAGAGAATGACTGCAGCATCAGTCATCAACTCATCTGCATTGTAAGTAAACAGCCATGAAGACCAAAGATTCCCAAATGACCGCTTTCTAAGCCTTATTAGCCCATAGCCTGCTAGCAGCACATTTCCACTTAGAGAACCAACAGGCAACTCAAATTCAGCATGCCTAAGTCCAGACTCATCACAAGTTGGATTTTACATGAAATCTCCAGTCTCTCCTGTTAGCATAGTATTAGTCACTCAGTCGTGTCTGACTCTTTGTGACCCCATGGACTGTAGCAATCAGGCTCCTCTGTCCATGGGATTCTCCAGGCAAGAATACTGGAGTGGGTTGCCATTTCCTTCTCCAAGGGATCTTCCTGATCCAGGGATTGAACCCAGGTCTCCCACATTGTGGGAGAGGTCTCTCCACAGACTGTTTACTAACTGAGCCACCAGGAAGCATAATCCTCTCAGAAGCCTGGACACTGCCCCCAGTGCCGCTCCTTCCCAGCAATCTACCAACCCACCCAGCACCCCAAGTCTCAGAGATGCCAGTTCTAGAGACCATGACTAGGCACTGTGCAAACAGCAGGAACTTCTGGAATCAAGACCCAGGTTTAAACTTGGCCTTGACACCTACTAGATGGATAACCTTGGACGAGACCCTTAATCCTTCTGAGCTTCCAAACGCCCCTAAAGATAGGACCTTTGTCACAGGAACTGCAGTTTAAATAAGGTCATGCGCTCAGAAGGGAATGTTGAGGGCTGGATGCTAAACAAGCGCTAGTGATCAACGCTGGACAGCAGGCACTCTGGTAGAAATGATAAGTCTGTAGCCCTGAACAGTGTATTGAGTGCTACAATGCAGAAATGCCTAATGCTATCAGGGCGTCGTAGAGGATGGAATCTAGACCAGAGTGGAGATGTCAGGGAAGACTTTCAAGGGAACGAACACAAACTAAGTCCTCTGAGAAGAGCAGGAGGTACGTAAGCAAAGGTGGAAGCCATGGATAGTGTACTGGAAGAGGACAAATGAATGTGAAGTTCTGGGGTCAAGGGACAACCAGGCCCCTTGAAGGTACTTCAAGCAGTTGAGTTGGCTAGAGGTCAGAATGTGAGGGTGACAAGGAGCCAAACATTGCTTGAGAGGCCAACAGGGGCTAAGGAGCTGGGAAATACAGGATCATAAGCAGGGAAATGACATTTTAAAAATGCACCCAGGGACTCCCCTGGCAGCAGTGGTTAACACTCCATGCTTCCACTGTAAGGGGCATGGGTTCAATCCCTGGTCAGGGAACTAAGATCCCACATGCTCTGTGGCATGGCCAAAATGATAGTAAAAAGTAAATAAAATGCATGCAGAATTCTTAGCACTTCTGAGTGCTATTTCTGAATACTCTATGTAACTGCCTTCATTTTTACTACTAATCTGGTTTATGCTATCCAGAAATTTACAGTGTTACGTGTTTTTTCTTAAGTGAGCCTCTTCCTACCAATTATTATGTTAGGGGTTTTTTTTTTTTTTTTTTAAACAATTTAAACATTTTCCTCAATTTTCCCCGGGAAGAAAAGGCAGAAATGTAAAGAGAAAATCCCATCAGTCTTTACCCTGGCTCTTTGGCAGTCAGAAGAACAGCGAAAAGGTTAATTTCTTACATAAGTCATAAACTTCAGAGCTCTCCACATAACTGATCATACTAACTTCTCAGTTCCAACTGCTGTGCTCAGCAGTATTTACAAGACACTGCATCAGCCTTACCATTTCATAGCATGATATGCTCCAGTCTTCCCATCCAGCCCACAAAAGCACCGGTGGTTCAGGGCACTCAGTCACCCAAAGCACCACAGGCTGATTGGATGAAAATGTAATTCTGCCACTGAGGATTACTGCAGTCACACTTTGAATGAAATCTACCCAGTAACCCAGACCTCACTGGAATCCCTTATTAGCTCTATACCACCCGATGAACACTGGTAATTTTAAAAAACCCAAATTAGTGGAATGAATTGAAATCTTTATCATTCCCACCAGACTAAGAATCATTCATCTAAGAAAAGCAATTAACATATTCCTGTCACTTGCAAATGAATGCTGAAGAGGAACTGCAGGGACTTTCCTACTTTTCCAAGGATGTCTTTCTGCATGTAGGGCACAATTACATATAGAATTATTCTCCATGCACTCACCCTTAAACACTACATATTCATCTGTATTTTGGAAGGGAACTTTGCTAAGGCTAAAGGCATTAAGTTTAATGCCTTAAGTTAATCATTCTCATGATTTCTAACAACTTTACGTTAATCAGAGCATCAGTGAACAATACTCTCTAAAAAAAAAAAAAAAAATCACATCTCTAGCAGGATGGTTTTGAATATCAAAACAATGACTGTGTTGAGTTTTGTTGTACTGAAGGCAACAGTTTTTAAAAGTATAGATTAGGCCCTTGATACACATGAAGTGAAGTGAAGTGTTAGTTGCTCAGTCGTGTCCAACTCTTGGCGACCCCATGGACTGTTGCCAGGCTCCTCTGTCCATGGGATTCTCCAGGGAAGAATACTGGAGTGGGTTGCCATTTCCTTCTCCAGGGGATCTTCCCGAATCAGGGATGGAACCTGGGTTTCCTGCATTGCAGGCAGATTCTTTAGCGTCTGCATCACCAGGAAAGCCCATTATAACCCCACTCAATCTGGAGGCCAAGCTTCACCACTGCCCTTCACATAAATTTTCCATTTCCACTGAAGGAAATTCTGCAGAAGATGATACGCATAAATGGAGGGAATATTTCCAACACGAAACAAAAGTAATTTTGTACCATATTGCTTCACTTGAAGTATTCCAACAAAATATCTGCATTGCCATCCTTCATACTGACCATTTCTAATACAATGCTATGCTATGCTAAGTCACTTCAGTCGTGTCCGACTCTGTGAGACCCCATAGATGGCAGTCCACCAGGCTCCGTCGTCCCCGGGATTCTCCAGGCAAGAACACTGGAGTGGGTTGCCATTGCCTTCTCCAGTGCATGAAAGTGAAAAGTGAAGGTGAAGTCCCTCAGTTGCGTCCGACCCTCAGCGACCCCATGGACTGTGGCCCTCCAGGCTCCTCCGTCCATGGGATTCTCCAGGCAAGAGTACTGGAGTGGGGTGCCATTGCCTTCTCCATTCTAATACAATGGCACGGTCTAATTCTAGCTCCTGGAGCTACTCCCACCATCTCACGACTAGGACCTGATTCCAAACCGCTTACGCTCTGATCTCGTCTCTTCCTAAGAGAGAATACTCAGAGTCAGCCCAGATACCCCCATGAGCCTCAGCTGCAAACAAAGATCTCCAACCCTGGTAATACTGGGTGGGTCCCTAAAGGCCCAGGGCTTGCTTTCAGAAGGAGGTAGAGGGGTGTGTAACACAGATCCAGCTTCAGCGAGTGGGGACCTGGTGGTGGATGATGAAGTACGTGGTATGAAAGTAGTTGCTTTTGTGTTCTTTTTCTTTCTTTAGTTTTTCTTTTTACTCTTTTCATCGTTTGTGATGACCATGTGTCCTGCCAACCACAATGCAATAACGGGCTGAGAATAATGCATTTCTTCAGCCACTGGCCACTCCTGCACCAGGTAAGCGCCTGAGACAGAGGAACAGGCGACCAGATCAGACGGCAGAGCAGCAAGGGTTTAGCAGCGTTGCCAGACGGTGTGCGGTACCTGACAGCCCACTGACCGGGAGCTGACAAAGGCTTTCTAGAGGCTGGCATGAGTGTGTGAGAGAGGGCGCTGGGGAGGGGGAGGAGGAACACTGACAGCAGGAAGTCCTTGCATTACGCAAGCCCTGCACTTCTTTTACCTGTCAGGTACTCAGACTGATCTGGGTGGAATGTTACAGGCTTGTGTGGCCACAGCTTCGAAGTGGTAGCTCACGTCACGGGGATGAATAATGTCCCTTGGAAGAACATTCTTGGAGAGGAGCTGGAGATGCGAGTTCAAGGAATCCCCAACGTCACAACCAGAAAGTGAGAAGTGAGAGCCCAGGGTTAAGGCCGCTGACTCGTGCTAGGTCCCTTCCCGTTACCCTCAAGCGTATCCCTCTTCGGCCAACGATCAAACGGTTTCACAGCTTCAGAACCCGAGGGAGTATGCCACCATTTCCTCCTTTCTGACCATGAGACAAAACGTCAATCAAGAAGCTTTTAGAAAATTCTTTCAAATTGAAAAAGTTAGCTGTACACAGCAATAGAGATAGACTTCGCTGCTGCGGGCACACCTCAAAGTCCTCTCAAACCCACTTACCAAGGGCCCCTCCTTTGGCAGAGGAGCCTCCCCCATCTGTTAGCGCTTCGAAGCAAAGCTCCCACCCACATGGCAGCAACCTTCTTACAGTAAACAGATCACAGCTTAAAAGGGACTCCACAAAGAGTGCATCGCTGATAAAACTGGGTCTCCATGAAAGAAGTAGTTATGCAATACCAATATCTGCACATTGTCTGTTTCTCTGTACTGTATCCTTATCCTGGGCATGGGCAGTGACTGGCTGGCCTTCCCTCTCCCGTGTTCTATCACCAACTAGGATGGTCATCTTAAGGTCAGTCCTGGGCACAAAGACGACCTGATGGCACTACAGCTGGGACAAAATTAGAACAAATGAAATAAAAGTGATAAACACACTAACCTTTTACAAGTAACTAGTAGGGACGTCCCTGGCAGTCCAGTGGTTAAGACTCTATGCTTCCGATGCAGTGGGCCTGGGTTTGATCCCAGGTTGGGGAACCGAGATCTCATAGGCTGTGTGGCACAGCAAAAAAAAAATGTTTTTAACTGATTAGTACTGCCACTTGCTAGCTCATTAACATTCTGACTCTGTAAATCCAAAAAAGGAAATACTTTCTTTTGCCAATATTTGGAAAAACATTTTCCCAGATAACGAACTGTTGGCATTGAAGTCCAGCAAACATTAGCAGGCTGTGAAACTCTTTTCTTGGATATTGTCTTCATGACAAGTCTGTCTCCACTTAAAAACTTCTTTTAAAAATTTTTCTAAAAATTTTAGTGGTCACTTACAACCACAGCTACAAATGTTCTGTTTGTAGTAGCAAAATAATAAAAATAATACTACGAGGGCTAGCTAATAGTACTTATCAGGCACTTTGATAAGCACTATATAGGTTACGTCACTGGTCTTCACCACAGTGAATTTTCACTATTTTATAACCGAGAATGTGCAGCCCAGAAAAGCAACTGATTCCAGATCGCCTAGCTAGGAAGTGGCAGAGCTGTGATTTCAGAGCAAACAGCTTCACCACACAGTTTTGCAGATGGACAGACTGAAGTGATAAATCAAGTGACTTGGCCCAGAGAAGAAGTTAGTAAAGAAGTTGATGAAAAAAGAGACTTTTCTCTTGGTCATTCAACACATCACCCTGATCCCAAAATGTCCTCATTGCTGGCTGGGACTTTTATGCCAAAAAAGAAGGGCGCCCTGTCTCCAACACTGGGGGAATTAGAGCGCTTGAAGGCAGTTCCATCACATCAGATCCTTTCTTTGGCCTTAATTATAAAACATGTATGGCCAGACAGCATTTTCATCAGCATCTCAGAAGCCCCAAAGGAGAAACAGTCTGAAAAGTCACTCTATTAACCACACCAGAAGGCAACCTGCCTTCTGACCTCTGAGTACCTCAAAGCATCCTGAAAAAAGGGGATCCCAACTTTAGTTTAAATCTACCCACTGGAAGTCAAAACTCCTGTCCTGAGGTCCAACTCACCTACTTTCCCCTCCTCACTACTAAGCCCTGATTAATAATCAGCCCCAGCAGAGCAGCCCTGGACTACCTCCTTCCCACAGTGCTCTGAGTCCGTGCTCACTCTCATCCAAACACTTAATCAAAAGTGCTCCCAATCAAGCATGAAAATAAATTAGATTTTGGTTTAACCAGGATTAGATTCACAGCACCAAAAAATAAAGTAACGGTTATCTAATCTAACAGACCAGCCTCAGACTTCCTGGCTACTCTCCACAGGCCCCTCTTGCTAAAGCCCTCTCCTAAAAAATCTTCCTTAAATACTGTGAAATCACTGCATGTCAGTGGAGCAGCGTAACTCTTCAAGTGCCGTGAACAGAACTGCTAACTCTGGTGCCTAACACTACTTGAGATAACCTAGTCTGTATGTATACAGCAGCAGGGGGAGAGCTGCTGGGTGTCGGCCAGAGAAAGGAGCACTGGCCTCACGGTGCATCAGGGAGTTACTTATTCCTGGACATCGAATAGGAAGGAGTCTCCCGGGCTTGAGTGAGCCCATCTGTTTTCCGTGTAGAAGCAACGTATGTGTTCATGCCTCATTTTACACTCACAGTAACTCCATCTGGAAATATCAAGGAGCCAGAAGCTGTGCAAAGCTCCAACCACAGAGAAAACGCAGACGTGGACAGAGGAGAAGAGGAATAGGGACCTGATGTCCAAATACATGAAGTGCTCTTACCGTGCAACAACAAAAAACTTCCTGTATAATTTGATCAAACAAATGGAGGCAGACTTCAACAGAGATTTCTCTGACAAAGACAGGGCCAATAAGCATGTGAAAAGATGCTCGACATCAGTAATCATTAGGGAAATAAAAAGAGGAACCACAAGTAAATGACACTTCATATCCATTATGACGGCTATTATTTAAAAAGCAAAATAAAACAGAAAAGAAGTGTTGGCAAGGATGTGAAGAAGTTGGAATCTCTGCATTGCTGGTGGGAATGATGTAAAGTGGAGCAGCCTCTAAAATGCTATGGCCATTCCCCCCAAAGTGAAACAGAGAATTCACACATGTTCTAGCAATCCTACTTTTGGGAATGTACCCAAATGAAGTGAAAACAAGGAGTCCAACAGATATTTGAATACCCACAGGCATCACAGAATTTTTCACAATAGCCACGAAGTAGAGGCAACCCACGTGTCCACTGACATATGAATGGATAAACCAAACATAACATGGCAAATAGATGGGGAAACAGTGGAAACAGTAACAGACTTTATTTTTCTGGGCTCTAAAATTACTGCAGATGGTGACTGCAGCCATGAAATTAAAAGATGCTTGCCCCTTGGAAGAAAAGCTATGACCAACCTAGACATCATATTAAAAAGCAGAGACACTACTTTGCCAACAAAGGTCCATCTGGTCAAAGCTATGGTTTTTCCAGTAGTCATGTATGGATGTGAGAGTTGGACTATAACGAAAGCTAAGTGCCAAAGTATTGATGCTTTTGAACTGTGGTGTTGGAGAAGACTCTTGTGGGTCCCTTAGACTGCTAGGAGATCCAACCAGTCAATCCTAAAGGAAATCAGTCCTGAATATTCATTGGAAGGACGGATGTTGAAGCTGAAACTCCAATCCTTTGGCCACCTGATGTGAAGAGCTAACTCACTGGAAAAGACCCTGATCCTGGGAAAGGTTGAAGGCAAGAGGAGATGGGGATGACAGAGGATGAGATGGTTGGATGGCATCACTGACTCTATGGACATGAATTTCAACAAGCTTTGGGAGTTGGTGATAGACAGGGAGGTCTGGCATGCTGCAGTCCACGGGCTCGCAAAGAGTCAGACATGACTGAGCAACTGAACTTAACAGTAGATTATCATTCAGTCATAAAAAGGACTTTCTGACACGTGCTACAGTATCAATGAACCTAGAAGACATTATGCTAAGGGAAACGACCCAATCACGAAGGAATATTTATGAAACTCGAGGTATCAAGACAGTTAAATTCAGAGCGGCAGAAAGTAAAATGGTAGTTACCAAGGAGAGGAAGGAAATGGGGAGTGTTTGATGGGCATAGCTGGAGAAGGTGAAGAAGAGCTGAAGACAGAAGGTTATGAAGGTTGCACAACAACATGGGTGTACTTAATGCCAAAGAACCCTTAAAATGGTTAAGACTATTAATTTTATGTGACTTATATTTTACTATAATTAAAAAAACAAAAGGCTAGAATGATTGACTAAGTCCTGGACTATCAACAGACAGCAACTGGCAAACCAGCCAGACAGCCATTCCCCCAAATAGAATATACTGCTCTTCTGGATTTTTTACCTGGTAGACCCCAACGAGCTTGACCAATAAAAAACCCATGGAGTGCGGACTACTACAATGTACGGCAAAATCATACTTAGAGCTAAAAATAAACTTTTTCCAATTATTTTAATAGTGTGATTTAGTAGTAATGCCATATGGAGATGTGAATACAGGAGAATTAGACTTTCACCTCTTAAAATAATTGCAGACGATTATGATGAAACACATACTTTAAAACAAATCCTGTGATATAGAAACTGAGGAAGTTGAAGCAGAAGAGGAAAAATTATCCCTGGGAGTTAAAGGGAAAAAAAATCTGGTCTGTACACTTCCCCTCTACCACTAACCAGGCTTCATGCCTCAGCTTCCTAATCAATCATGCAAATAACTTGGATAAAACAAAATGCAAATCAAAGAAGTTCTTAACGGCGCCACCCAACAGAAACATCTCCTTTGTCTAATTTCAGGCTTACCTGGCAACTTTCTGGTCATGATCTGACTGCTAAATAGCTATGCTTTTCAAAAGGAAAAAAGTGTCAACATTCCAGGCTCCCTGGAGCTATATTAGTTATAAGTCAATAAACTAATATGAAAGTTCATAAAAAAGTCAAGTCAAGTGACCTTAAATAGTGGAAGGAAACTGATCCAAGTGACAACGGAAAACAGAGCTCAGTTTTCCTAATTCGGAACCCACCTATACTCTATATATCAGCATCCATCAACACTGAACCATCCATCAAGGAAGGGAAGACAGTTTTCAAATCATTCTTGGCCAGTGTTCACATCACTTAGTCCTTTAAACCATTCCTCTCAAGGTAAAAGCATACTCACATACTCTGAGGATGTTCGAAAATAATATAGTTTATTTTAGCGCATATTACATGTTCTGCTTGGAGAAAATGACACCATTTGAAAGTCTGGACATATGCAAAGGCTTTAAGAGAGTGAAGGAAACAAAAGGGAAAGCATCTGACCCATCGCTCTACCTTTTAACTGGCTCCTGGGACACAACGTTCCCGGCCTTTTCTTTGCTAGCTCCTCCTGTTCCTGAGGACATCTTCCTGCCCCTAGCCCCTCAAAAGAACACATACACACACAAGAAGGATTTTCAAAAAATCAATTCAGGCGTATTTTCAAAACACTCCAGAGAAATCCAGATTCTTCTCCAAAGTCTACAAAGAGACAGGTGATCCCACCAGAACTATCTTTCCTGACCTCACCTCCTTCCACTCTCCCCTTGCTCACTGGACTCCGAGGTACATCTTGCTGACAGATACCATGAATGCTCTGGCCCCTGACCTTAACTTTTATTTGTCCCACTGCCGGAAACAGTCCTCATCATCTTTGCATGACTCCGTCCTCCTTGCCTTCAGGTCTCGGTTCACAGATTGCTGCAGACAGGTCTTCCCTGATCACGTAATAGCAGCCCTCCCTCCTCCGCTCTCCCTTCCTCCTGGGCGTCGCCACTGGATGCACCTGTCATGCGTGTTGTCCGTTTGCCGCTGGAATGCAATATTCATTAAAACAGGGACTGCATCAGTTTTGTGTCTGCAACCCCACACCGAAAAACAGCACCTGGCAGACAGAACGCACACAATGTTTGCTGAATGGAAAAATGAGCTAGGACTAGAGAGTGTTAGAGTAACAATGATCAAACTAAACTTTTTAACGTGTGTCCTTTAACCAAAATACGTAAGCGGTCAATCCAACACATCTGTCCCACTATGAAGTAACTGCTCTCTGGTCCAACAAGTAAATACGAAGCCTGTGGATGCCCTGAGTCACATATTGACGAGGTGCCGGCAATACTGTGATGGGTTTCACTCTGTGCCTGCTTTCAAAGATCGCATGGTCTCCCAGGGAGGTTATGGATAAAGTAGATATTCTGGACATAGATGAGGAAAGAATGACTAACCTGGGAGGCTGAGAGGGAGCTGGGCAGGAGCAAGAAGTCCCTGCAAGCGTGCCATGTATTCTATGAACAAGTCAACACAACCCACAGGAAACAGGGACAAGCCATTACCCCACTCTCACCGTGCAACCAACCAGCGGATCCACTGCTTTTCTAATTGCTGGGCAATCTTTTTCCACGGTGGCATTCTTCCTTTGACAATTGCTTCAGTATTTCTCACAAATCCAGCTGGAGTTGTTCACTGACGTGCCTGCACGCACTGAGGCTTCGTGAAGCTCTTTGTTCTCAGATCACCATCGCCTTTGGCTTACGAGTGCATTTCCATCTCAGCTCCCATATGTCCCGGCATGTGTTCCAAGCACCAACCAAATCCCCTGACAAGTACTCTACCTCACAATGTCCCACCAATCAAAGCATGGAGTAGCTTCACCATACAACTCTTCCAGCCCAACAGGTTTCGATTGCTCTTTACAAAGTTAACAACCCCTAACTTACAGCTCTTTGTATGCCAAGTAGAATCACCAGCTGCTAATGTCCGAAAATGGAGGAAGCACAAGCTGGAATCAAAATTGCCAGGAGAAATACCAATAACCTCAGATATGCAGATGACACCACTCTTATGGCAGAAAGTGAAGAAGAACTAAA
>SJYA01008228.1:2134-16688 GCA_006410615.1 Neotragus moschatus | reverse complement strand
CTCCGCCGACCGCCGCCCGTCGTACAGCAGCCAGGCACGCGGTGCCGGAGTCACCGTTCTCATCCAGTTTGTGCAGAAACTGGTGGAACAGAGACAGAAGTGCATTTTCGCCAACGGTAGGGTGGGTCTGCCGGGGGGACGATGGGGTCGGTTCTCTTTCCTTACCCGTCCTACTGGTACCGCTGCTGCCCCCCCTGAGAGTCGTGCTGCCCGCTGTTGGTGGCTGACTGAGTGGCGCGGTACCCGCTGCTGTACCTCAGGCTGTTGCCCCGTCCGTGACCGTTAATCCGCCGCCTCAATGCCTGTCGCGCTGTGTCCCTGGTGCCCCCAAGACTCCCCCACAATCTGGTGTGACGATGATGGTCGATGCACCCTCATGAGAAAGCGAAGGGCATGCAATGGTCCTCGTGCAAGCAAAGAGCAGGTCAACTTCGGATGAGGAGCAGAAGGTTGAGGTGACATCAGAAGAATTATTTGCAAGAATTCGGTCTTCTCATTCGTGCAGATCTTTTCTTTTTGGACGCCGTCGTTGTCTTGTCTTTTTTTCGAAGACGCCTTCCAGCGACACGTGTTCTTCGAGAGCTAAGCGCGCAGTTGACGCAGTACTACTTGTCTTGGCCTGTCCCTTGCAGGTTCCGAGTATTCGCATCGTCGATACGTCAAAATGGTAGGATCCGTGCCCTTTCATGTCGAATTTCTCTTTCAAGCAGCACAAGTCAAGAGGACTCCTCCTCTCACCAACGGGAAGGCCTCCCCACACTGTATTGTCCCCGTATCTCCTTCGCTGCGCCACCCCACCGCTTCTTTGGTCGTCCTTGCAGCGGGCCTTGAGGCGGAAAATTACGACCACCGCCTAGTGATTCCTCTCTCATGGGGCAGTCTAGGTTTCACATGTTTATCTGTCTGTACATACCTCAGTCTCGCCGGTCTACGGTTCGCCTCTCTTAGTGACGTCCATTTCACGCTGCGGTCTATGGTTCGCGTATGATTCGTGTATACGTGTATAGCACAGCGGCCCCACTATGCGGTTCACTTGTCTTCATAACGTACGTTTTCCCGCATTTCTACTGCGTTCTCCAGCCAACTTCCTGTATTTATGAATACTTTTCGCGGTGGCCCCCTCGTATGGCTCACATGCCTTCATAGCGTTGAGGTTGCAACAGTATAGCGACAGGCTTTCTGGGAGAGTACGATTAGACAAACGAATGTTTGGATCTCCAGCAGCGGCATCCCGTACTTGCCACTGTAGGGATCCTCACCTAGTAAACAAAGTGGACCCACTTCGCTAGGACGGCGGGAGCAGTACTCTATGCAGCGGAGCTCTTCGGCGTCCGGGTATCTGTACTACACAATGACATCTAATGTGCGGCCGGGGACCGTGTTGAACCGTCTTTCGCCTCTTGTCCCTAAAACGTGCGCAGGGCATTTCTACAATGACAGCTTGTAAACTCTTCTATGTTAGTTTAGCTACGCTGGGGCGCACAGTGTCAGGAAGGCATATGCAGTCCGTCTTTACTTACGGGCTGTAACTCTACTATGCTGATGTAGAGAGGCTTGGCCCAAGTGCGCCACCAAAGCGTATGGAGACCTTCTACATTTGTAGCTCGTAAACATTACCATGTTAGGACGTATACGCTATGGCCCAGTGTCTCAGGAATGCATACTTAGACATTCTGTACAAGGGCAGTCTGTGAACCTCGTTATCTGTGGATATACGCTCTGGCCCAAAGTACCAGAAATCGGGGCCTTCTACACTGGTAGCTTGTAAACTCCACTTTGCCAGTGATGATATGCTCTGCTTCAGCGTATCCAAAATGCATAACGATCGCCGTATCGGCAGGGGCTCACGCGCTTCTGCATTATGTCCGCCCTGCAATTACTCACGGGTAGCCTGTCTGCATGACCGTAGCATATAGCCCACGTGGATGCACATTATTGCACGTGTACGCGCTTGCGTAAGAAAGGCTGATATTGCAGGAGACATGACGTGTAGTCACCTCACTGATGCTGTGAAGTTGCTCTGCTTGATGCTGTCTTCGCTTGCCTCGTGCAACATCACGCGTGTAGCCTGCTATTGCGGTCGCCAGGTAAAAAGCGATGTTTTTCTGTACATCTGTGTGGAGTGCTCCCCGCTGTGTGCTCACGGTTGCTGTTGTGCTTCGCTTTCCTTGGTTTGTTTTTTTTCAGAAGCTTTTCACACCTAAGGACGACGTCCGCGGAAACAAGGTCCTCGTGACCGCCGCGTTCTTAGATATGCCTTTGCAGGTTCCTCCCTTCACTCTGGGGAAAGATGACAAAGAGGCGTCTTTTCTCTCTAAATCTCCCCTTGGACGTCTGCCATTGCTTGAATCAGAGCTGGGAGGCGGCGTGGCCCTGTTCGAAAGCAACGCGATCTGTCGATTTCTTGCGCGTCTTCGCGCCGACAAATGTTTGTACGGCGAAACTATCGGCCAGCAGGGAGAGATAGATATGTGGCTGGACTTTTGTAGTTTCGAGCTGGAAGTGCCCCTCTGCTGCTTACAGCAAGGCGGCGAAGTGGCAGCAAGAGCACAGGCGGATATCGAGAAGACACTGAGTGCCCTAGAGACACATCTGACAACACGCACCTTCATGGTGGGCGAGCACGTTAGCATTGCAGACATCTGTCTTGCTACGGTGCTGCACCACGCCTTGCGGTCTGCCAATGCAGAAAAAGTAGTTGCGCTTGAGAAACGCAAGTGCTTGAAACGATGGTATGATACGCTCAGTAATCAGAAAGGATTCAAGAAGGTCTGCGGTGGTGGGGGCAGCGGTGGTGAGGGGGAGAAAAAGGAGAAAGCAGCAGCACAGTCGGCACAGAAACAGCAGGCGCAGAAACCTGCCACCGCTCCTCCCGCTTCTGCAGCGTCCTCTGCTGATGCTGATGAAGACGACGAGGACAAAGCAAAGAAGTCGGCGGCGAAACCACCGAATGAACTGGATTTGCTGCCTCCGACAACAATGCACCTTGACGAGTGGAAACGGACGTATTCGAACACCAAGGATTTGTACGGTACAGCTATGACTTGGTTTTGGAAACATCTGGATCAAAGTGGGTACTCCTTGTGGTACATGAAATACGAGAAACTTGAAGGTGAATGCCAAGTCGCTTTTCTCACGTCGAACCAGCTTGGTGGATTTCTACAACGCGTTGACCCCGCATTTCGCAAGTATTCTTTCGGTGTCATCGACGTTATTGGAAGCGAGGGCAATTTTGACATCGAAGGTGTGTGGCTGTTTAGAGGCCAGAATATGCCGACGATGATGAAGGAGCATCCTTCTTACGAGTACAACACTTGGGTAAAACTTGACCCGTCCAAAGCCAAAGATAAAAAGATGGTAGAAGATTTCTGGTGCGCCTGCGATGATATAGAGGGACGGCCGATCGCAGACAGCAAAGTGTGGAAATGAAGCAAAACGTTTTTTCTCCTGCACGCATAAAAAGTATCGCGCTGCCGTGCAGTCGGTGCCGAGACGTGTCCCATGCCTTATGCACAGAGATTCTGAGCACGTGCCAGGCGTAAGCTCCAGCTGGCGCGACTACGCGTGCTGACAGAGGCTGGGCTTGCGTAAGGTGAGAATCTTGCTCTCCTTACAGAATGCGGCTCCTCAGTGTCACCGCAGCACGATATGGTGCAGAGGGTTTCTCTTTTTCTGTTGTTATATTTTCAGCTAGTCTGTGCTGGGTTATGAATACTTCTTGTAATCCATGGCGAGTAGTCCTGTGTTTTTTACGGCAAACGGCTCCTGCGCGCGGGGGGAAGTCGTCCTCGATCCGTTCAGCGGTGCGGAGGTTGCGGTCTATTGTACGTCTGAGGGCGGAGGGAACGTTTTCGCCTGCAGTGCGAGTTCTCTCGTTTGTTCAGGACGAGGCCCTATCGGCACGCGGGCGACGCCGTCCGTGCGGGATAACGGCTCACGCTGGAGACTCTGAAAGTCGCGTCATACGCGGCTCTCAGCGTTTGGGTTTGCTAATCTGAACATGCACGAGAACAGGCATATGGGCGCGTGGGGGAAAACACGTGGCGGTTCCGAATTGCTAGCAGCTAGATAGTTGCGGACTTGTTTCCTCGTGTGCGTCGGCAATGGTGTTGAGGAGAGGTATGCGGGCTTACGGCACCGCAGGTACCGAGTGGTCTGCACACGTTTGCATACAAACGTGAACAGACGTGAGAGACGGCTAAAACTTGTGAGCTACTGCTGAGAGATCCAACCTCTACTGTATGCTGCATTCCATCTGGAAAGTACAGCTACGGCGTTACTGCACAGGATGCGCCTGCCATTTCCGGAACTGTGCTAGCGTTGTGCTCACAGGCGCTGGAAACACGGAGGCCTCCCTCTAGTAGGAAAGACCGTTTTCTTCTGCTGTCGTTGGGGGCGGCACACGGAGAGTAACAGCACTTTTACACGGCTCGGGTCGTTCAGCAGCGTGACCGCGATGGAAGTGGCAAGAGAGAACAGCCCAATCAGCAGAGGGGGCTGGCGAGATCACAGTACATACGCCGCAGCGGCACCTGCATATAAACTCGGCAGGGCACGACTGCTCGCCTCATGCCACCGCCCCGGCGTACGAACACATTCGCCATCACATATGTAGCCAGACGCTCTCAGCGCCGGAAGGTGCCGCGTGTCACACGCGGGGACGCTGGCACCCCGTCGAGCCACACACATTACCCTGGGCGTATCCCGGCTTATTCCCGCCGCGGTACCGGTTTCGCACCAGCTGAAGTGGGGCAGCGGGCTCACGGACTGCGTCTTCCAGTCCCCGTATACCTCCCTCTTGTTCGGGGGGATTCTCGTACGCGGAGTTGCATGTAATAATGTGCCTGTGTATCATTCTGACAAGTAGCGCAGTGCTGGTCTGCTCCGTGCCGGGAGATGCTATACGTAGTTGTCTACATATCGGTGTATGTGTGTGTATGGATATATATACATATTTGTATTTATACACTCGCATACGTGCGCGCACGTATCGAACAGAAGCTGGCCGTTAAGATCGAACGCAAGAACTCCGCACGCGACCTAGCACGCAGAAGGTGCTGCGACCCCGTTAGGGTGATGCTCGCTGTCATGGGCTCGCTTTCTGGGCCCCCAATGTCTGACAGACCTGCTCTTGACACTAAGGACTTCTGTTTTTACCACGAGGCGGAGCCCAGCTCCCCCAAGTCCGTCCACAGGTAAGGAGACACGAGACAACAACCTCACACATAGGGGCACCTGTCTGCTCTTCTGAGGAGGCAACCGGTGCCCCCTTGTTCACGTGTGAGGGTACGAAGAGGTGCTCAGTTCCGGTATGCCAGTCCTTCGATGGGTCGTTTACGTCCACGACGAAATTCGTAGACGGCCCGGTTCGACGCAACGCTATGAAGTACCGCTTTTCCACGGTGGAAGGCATCAAGTTCGTGAGACCGTGTCAACACAGCGCGGGCGCACTCTTTCCGAAGACACACAACCTGGAGACGTCGACGGAACAGATTGCACCAACTGAAAGGCTGAAACGATTTCACGCCCCAGCCGCCACACTCACCAATCGCAGGGTTCTCTGGGGTTTTCCATTTCCCTGTGAACTACCGTAGAGAGTGGCGTGCGCCGCTCGAGCCAAGAGGGGGCAGAGAAGGGCCATGCCGAGCTTCTACGAGGGCGCAACGGGGCAGGTTTAACTTTTTCAGACAGCCGAGGCGTAGTCTGCCGACATCGATGGTACCTTCGGGGCCGCGTCACAGAAAGCCGACGGCCTACTTGGGTAACGCACCGTCCTAGAATTCCTGGTCCATCTTGTCTCCGTCGTACAGGACGACCGTGGGATCGTCTTCCCTCGCCTCTGCATGCGAAAGCGGACACGTCACTCGGCAACAGCTGACGTTTTTCCTCGCCGGTCAAGACCCGTACACGCGGCAGGGTGGAGCACACGCTTCATAAGAAAGCAGCAGAGAACGGCACAGCCAGCTAGAACGGTGGATACGTGGAGCGCATTGGGTACGTAGCTAGCGTCACAGCCCCAGCTCGTACATGCGCGCACTGAGCACGCCATCCCCGAGACAGTAGAGTCATGTTTTGCTATGCTACACGATGCCCTTTGTGCTCGAGCCTCTCCGTTTACGTGGTTGAGACGCGCCGTCCTCGGAAAAAAACATTCGAGTACGTCACTGCTGGCAGGACAGTAGCGGGGCGACAGTGTCTCACGTGGGAAAGCGATGGTCCGCGTCGCCGGCTTTTTCGTCTATGAACGCTACATGTCACACAGTCACACAGCGGCGCCCATCGCGGTATTTTTCGGTGGAATCAGGCTGGTGTCCTCCCGTCAGCATGCCTGCGCTGTTCAGAAGCTCACGAACCCCCCAGAAATTCAACAGCGGCTGCAGCGTAATAGTGAAGTAAGCCAGCAATCTGGCACTTACAGAGCTCCACGTCGACCACTCTGCACCATCCCTGGCATGCTGCTAACAGCGGCACACCGACGCAGAGGGGACTGCGTCATGCGGCTCACACAGGTCCTAGCCTGTATGAGTAAAAGGGGACTAGGGGCACCAGCGAAGATTCAGAACCGTCTCTAAAGCGCGCGAGGTTAAACCTCGCTCTCGTGCCACACGAACGCCGCCGCTCTGCAAGGCCCATTTCATCGCACCTACGCCGCGTATGCGTAGGAAAAACCATCTTTCTGTAAACCGATAACCGCGCCGTGCACGCGTGCTAGTGCTTGAAGATTAGCGTGTTTACCTTTCCAGAAGGAGGGCTCTGCCTCCTGCAGTATATCGGCTTGAGTCTTCCGCTGCTGCACGTGGTGTTCACGGGATTCGTCCTCAATGGCGGCCGCGCCCCGCTGCGCCGGCGCCGGCGACCGGTCCGGGGACCTGCGAGGGGCAAACAGACGGATACCAGTCAGTCTCACCACTCACGCATACGCCTATCTTACTTGACCCCCCAGACAATCAAAAAAAGAGTGACACCAAGCTCACGTGTACGTATACTCAAGATGCTTATGCACGGCCCAGAGGCTAAGCCCAGACACTACAACGCGTGGCCGGGGCTGCTCGCAAGTTACACAGCTGCTACTGGGTTCCTCGCGACCATGAGAGTTGTTTGCATAAAGCTCCTCGGCGCTCAAAGTAGTCAGCGGCAGAGTGAGCGGGGAGGCTCATTACGCAGAGACTCGCAGCTTGTGGCCGTCCGTGGAGGTCGTTCCACCTGTCAGTGCGCTACACTTCTCTTCCTGCGTAGCCCTCCAAATATTCTGCCGGACCGTGACACGCCTCTGACTAGCAAGCGACGTCTGCTCGTGCCTGTCACAGACATGCGCAGTTGCAGTCCTCTGACAGTACACGTGGGCGACGGCGCATGCCCGGAGGCTGGACGAGCCTGGGAGACTGCGGCCACACTTGGTTGTACAAGGAGGATTGCTATAGCAAAACAAAGGCGAAACCCCGGTCAGAAAGTGCAGTGTGGCCGCGGCGACAAAAGGGTGTGTTACTTGATTCCAGCCATAGCTTGAAAACGAACGCGCCGACGTGGAGGTCTGCGCAGTGCTCCGTCGTACTCAGCTACGCAGTTTCAGTAGTATTAGCCTCGGCGTGCACTTATGTGCACGTGGCCGTGAAGGAGAAGTGAGAGCAACGTGACGGCGTGTTGCTTGCCTTTTGGAGAGCAGGTAAGCAGCCAGGATCCCCAGCAAGGCTCCAGCGCCGAGTAGAGGGCCAGCAATCATCCACGCGTTCAGCCCGCCTTCCGCTTTTGCTGCAAGCACAGCAGGAAGGCGCGAAAGCCGTTTGGAATTACCTTAGCTTTCTCTGCTGTTGATTAGCTAGGCCACTATGCATGATTCTCTTCTGCTGCATGCGACAATGTCGTGCGCCGCTGTGCTCCCTTACCGCACGCGCACGGCTCTTTATCGGCTTTCCAGTTTCCACCCTTGCATCTCCAGCCTTGCTGCGTGTACGGCGGGCACTTGCAGCGCCCTCCGACAAACACCCCCTCAAGCTGTGTTGCGCAGGGAGGAAGGGTTGCGTCGTCTGGGTCGGGACTCGCCAGACTCACAAAGGCAAAGCCGTCTGGTGCAAGGGTAAGACAGTCAGGCACGCCGTCATACATCTCGCATTCGTTTTTCTTGCGTGGTTCACCACCTGGGTCCGCCGGTGAGTAGTTTGCCCAGTTTACACCCACACCGCGTGAGTGTGGTTGGTCCCTTCCGAACGCGCCCGCAGGAAACAGCACTCCAGGTGCGTTGGCGTGTATCTGGCCCCAGTCTCTGCCTTCGTCTCCTGCATATTTCGTGGGGTTGTCGCTGGGGCTGTTTTCAAACAACGCGATGGCGCACGCAGCGGCGTTCTTTACCTCCACACGTTTGCGCGGAGCGAGTCTTTGGCATTCTCGCCCATTCCACTGACCCCAATGGACATGCTTTAAACCGTTTTTAGGGCACATTGTCGCGTGATCCATGCGGGTATACGGGCTTGTCCAAACGCGGTCCTTCATATCGACGGCTTTCATAGACGAAAAGCAGTACCATGGCAGCACCGGTTTGTCGTTCCCCCGTGTACAGTACGTCCCTGCACCTGTCATCTCCTGCATGTTTACGTAGAGCAGCGTGCACATTTTTTTCTTTTCGTCCCAGACAACAGAGTACCGGTAGCGCAGATCCAGGTCCGAAACCTTATTGGAAGGGTCCAGCGCTGGTGAAATCCTCGTCCACCATACACAGTATCCGAGGTTGTCCCTAATTTGCTTGCGATACTTCATCATATACGGATGAGGGTCTTTCAGGCTGTCCGCCTGCCTGACCCGCTCTTTTAGCTGCTCGAGCGTATGGGGACTTATCTCGGGGATAGGGAGCCCGAAACCTCCTCCTAGAGGTTCGGTGTCCTGAGGCGTACCCTGCAAAGGGACCGGCACCAGATAATCGTTCGGCCATATCTTAGGGTTCCGTGTCGGCTGCTGCAATTGAATGAACTTCCCGTAGACAGGGCAGTAACCTCCAGGCTCCCGGTACTTTTTCGACATGAAGGACTTTTCATTCCCTAGGTCAACTTTTACGCCGGACCCTGATGCAAATTCCCAAAGAGAGAAGATCGGCGGACACAGCGGCGGACGTAGCAGAGGAGAGGAGGCAGAGAGCCACTGAAGCCGTTTACGTTAAAAAGGGAAATTCCCCCTGAGTGTAGCTTAGGATACATTCAATTGGTCGGGATGCAGACACGCAAATCGTGGCACTCGGGAAGANACGCCGGACCCTGATGCAAATTCCCAAAGAGAGAAGATCGGCGGACACAGCGGCGGACGTAGCAGAGGAGAGGAGGCAGAGAGCCACTGAAGCCGTTTACGTTAAAAAGGGAAATTCCCCCTGAGTGTAGCTTAGGATACATTCAATTGGTCGGGATGCAGACACGCAAATCGTGGCACTCCGGAAGACTTCAGCTTGGACAAGGCTCTTCCTCATCAGACAGTCCCTCCGGATACGGGGCAAAAATTGTCGTGCCGCTACCGGACGGGTGATTTTCCCCTTCGCCAGCCCGCTGGCACACGTGAAGCGTATAGAGACGTCCACGCGTACGCTTTTCGTGAAAAGGTTTGTGCGTGTACGGGTACGAGGAGGGACACACAGACCTGGTGGGCGAGGGCATGGGTGTACGCGTGTGAAGATCTGTACCCGTAAAGACATTGTGGATTCTGACGTAAAAATAAGAAAAGGGTGCACTTCTCCAAGCCTGCGCGTGCCTTGGCATAGAGGTAAGCGCATCCAGTGCGACTGACGCCACGCACAGCACGGATCAGTGACCAGGGCGATGTGTCCTGCTCACGGATGTCTCTCCCGGAGCAGGTGCACGCAGCGCCGGCAAGCCGAATGCGGTCGGCACCGACTGCGGAGTCTCATGCAAGAAAATGCCCGGCCGCGAGGCAAGGCCGCCAGCACCAGGTTTAGTGGGGTAGCACGTGGCCCTACGGCAACAAACAGCCCTGGTGTGCTCAATTCGAGGAGCCATCCTTACCAGCCCACCGAAGCTTAACGCTACACACTCAATAGCGGTAGCCGGTGGTGATCCTCTCTCACGGGGGCGCGCCCTGTACGGGAACGAGTGACTGGCTCTTATTCGCCGCTTCTTCATTATCTCCATCGTAAACACGTGCAAGCCGCACGAACGTATGCCCTGGCATAATGAAAACCTGCGCATTTCTTACCGTGGACGCGCGGGACGTCAAACATCCAGAGCAGACCCCTCCATGGATTGAGAGGTGGCGCCATAATTTCCGTTTCGCTCGCCAGCGCAGAAAATGTGTCTTCCTCTATAGAGCTGGTCACAAAATCACCGGGTTGTCGAGAGGCAACTCCTCTGCGATATTTTTCTCTGTCGGGAGCGTAAGTCCGCGGGGTGGCGTCTGCAATGTCGGCGGCGAATCCCGCGGGTCCACCAGCAGAATACGTATACGTGTCGCCGCGTCTGTTCCAAGGCGGTCCGCCAGCAGCGTCTGCCATTTGTTCGCGAGGGTCTAGACCCTTTGTGTCGGGCTTCGCGGCGTGAACTGCCCTCGGTAAGCGCCGGGGGCACCACGCGACGCAGCATAAAAGAACACCTGTAACTAGGAGTTTGTGGACGGCGCAGCGCGGTATTATCCAGCCTCGGTGAGCCGCGCTGTGTAGGAGAGTCAGAATGACGCTTCCTGCGGCCAGAAAGTCGAGCGCGTTTACGGGCTGCAGCTGAAGGCGCAGCAACAAACCACGCGCACCACCAAGGAAGCTGAATACGGCGCTTTCCGAACCTATACATCGCTGGGCGCCGCCTACCAGGTGCCCGTGCACGGCACCCCGTTGAGTCCCCATGATTCCTGCAACTCCTTCAACGACCCAGAATTCCCATCGTGCATTTTCTGGCCTGGACTCCTGCCGCTCTGTTGGGCGCATGAAGCAGTCCTCCCTTCACGGCGGCGTCCGAACTCCCCCAGCTCTAGGTGCCTCTGCTACCAAGGCTTTACTCCGTTCATGCATTTAATCGTACGCAGAGACTACAAATGCGCACCTTCGCACGCGTGTACGCCACCGCTTTCTCATCCTCCGTATAGCCTCCTTTTGTCTTCCATGATGCCGGTTGGCGTCAAGAGTGGAGCTATTCACGCCTCCTGCCGCTGCGCGCAACGTGGGGGGCCGCCAACGTGAAACCCTACCCTCCTTGTTCAAGTGCACCAGTGACTTCAACGCTTCCTCCAACCACGTTAGAAAAGCCGAAGGTTACTGGTGATCGTGATACTAAGAACCGGCAAGCAGCCTTACGGACGAGAGGGGGCGGCTTCGAAGGATGTTCGCGCGCGTGCGTTGAGTGCCACAAAATGCCTCAGCGTGTCACAAGCGGTCCTATAGCGATGCGTCCGTGGACACGTACGCAGACGCAGAACGCATCAGAGTGACGGCTGCACCAGTCGATACACCTTAACTACAGGCAAAACCACAAAGCGTTGCAGAGAGGTGAGTGTTGATTCCTCGCGAAGGTAAACACGGAGGGGCCGACAGCCGCATGATGCACATCGCTCCCCGCCCTGAGGGGAAATTTCTATCGTTCGATTATCTTCGTGGCGGAGGCAACAGAGTGGCTAGTGGACACAGGGAATGCTTACAGCATAACAGAATGTACGCATATGCGTCCGCTGCTTGCGGACAGACAACCAGATCGCTCCTGTAGACTACAAGTGTACATCGCGAAAGCCTGTTGTCAACGCAAGCAAATGCTCTCGTTTTCTAACGCAGACGCGGCGAAGGATAGGCTTTGGTCGGTTCTTCCGGCAGCACGCCACACCCGTCAAGAAGTGCGGGACGGCGCACAGGTTGTCCGACAGCGGGCGGCTGCCCTCTGGTGCGGTGCAAGCGCAGGCCGACACAGTCCGGAGACTATTTTGATCACACTTCCTCTCACGACTGGCAAGAGGAGACAATTCTAATACGTCCTCAGACAATAATGCAAACGTACGACGGTCGAAGGAGCCGGGGGGCGAAGCGGCCGCCGGGCGACCAGCCAGCGCCGACACAGCCACCACCTCTCCTGGCTGCTTGTCGGCTGCGAGTATCCTGCCTTTCTGCTTTGAGCCCACAACAAGCCTGGCAAGACACCACGCCACATCACGCGCTTTTTGAGCTCTTCTGGCCGTAGTCTGCTCTGATTGGTTCGCTGCTTTTGCTAGAATAGCCACGCATGGTAGCGCTCCTGTATTCCCCTTATTACATGATGTGACAATACTCGTCGGTCTCTTCGCTCATAATCGACAGCAGCCGTGTGAGTCTCCTGTTGATAGATACTTTTTTCACCTTTTCGCACGATAGCTGTGCACTGTCCCCCAGGTGAGCGCCCTTCAGAACGGCGGTGTGGACGCAGCGATGCAGAGGTCAGCGTGTGGGGCGTCGCCACCGCGACGCGCCTTCACCGCCCACCGCCACTAGTGCGGTGAGCCCCTTGCCTCCATGCAGTCTGAAAGATGCATTGAAGGATCGAACGGCGCCAGGTGTATCTGTGTGTGGTAAGCACGTGACTCTGGCTTGGCCCCTTATTACGCCCTGGCGCCCTAGGACGCGCTTGAGTGGCAGGCGCGGTCGGGTCCGCATTAAGGTCACCGGATGTGCGTCTCCTCAAGGGCCGTAAGTGCGTGGTTTGCGGCTAGCCAGACCACATAACCAGCACTGCTCTTGTCGCTTATGACGCGAGCAGCAAGTCACAGAGAATCTAAGGGGCTCAACGCCGCGGCGTGCTGAAGCATTAAAGCCGACATATGGGTGCTGAGAAGTACCAGGCAGACCACCTCGACCGAGTGGACAAGGGGGGCATTCGCGATGTCAGACATGCTAGCGCAGGGCGGGTACAACGCGCCGCTACGGTGTGCCGTACTATTCCACGTAGAAACGCCTTCGGGCGGTTATACTCTCGGATTCATGAGACGAAGCACACCAGCAGGGGTCGCCATTTTTGTGGACGGTTCTGCCTGCGTGTTAAGATGCAACAGAGACAGAGACGCCTCAGTGGGCCCCTCCGGCAAGCCTCCTGCTGAGTGCCTCATCCGGCGGCGTTTTTGCTGATACATGGTCCCGTCAGAATCGCAGTCGAGATAGTACTCACAGGGGAGGAACGTAGACGGACACATATACATTTGCATCTATGTGAGCACTTCAGACCAGGGCCGTACAGCGCGAAAGCCCTCGGCCTGCGCACCCCACGGCGTTTCTTCAACCAGACGGCACCACATCGCCGCACCTGCCTTACGCCTCTTTCGCGTGTGCTGGCGTGCCTCCGACGCGCCGTCATTCTCCTCCCCTATGCCTCTCCGTCCACGAGTTCACGGCGACTGCTGGTGCATCCGTAGCGGCTCACGTTGACCTCGACGCTCTCTCTGTAACAATGGTTCCCGGAGGGCAGGAACATCCCTTTGTTTCACGAGTGACGGCCTCAAGGCCCAGTTCCGCGGCACTGACACGCACGACGCGCCTGTCAGGCCGTGCGCGTGAGCTACATGTTTCGCACAGCAAACTGTGGTCGTCTTCCTTCAGGAGAGCCGCCTAGCTTAACCTCAAGAAGGAACTTTTGGCAGCGGTAGCGAGCCCACGACCCCTGGTGTAGCTACTGATTACCCTGGCGACTTACCGGTGCAGCGGTGCGCCGTGCCTTGGCAATTGATATTGCATATTCGTGTACGCAGATCTATCGACACAGGTGATTAACCTAGGGCAAAAATACCTCTTTTTCGTCCACAGGTCGCTACCGCCGCTGGCGAAGAGGTAGACAAGAAGAGGGATACCATCAAGTGTCTACGTCGCGAGATACTTGTAAGATATGGCTCAGTGTCGCTGCACTCGTCATGCAGAGATGAAGTGGGGCACACTCTCTTTGAGTATTCACCTCAGGCCTCGCTGCAGTCCGGAAAGTCATGCTGCCCTGTTACACCAGCGGCCCGTGTCCTTTCCCTCCACTTTCGCGTCGGCACCTGCTTCCTGAAGAGCATCTGCTACACTAGCAGTGGTTCTATTCGCCCACTGCTTTTTTCGCCGCCCATAGGACGCAGCAGCCAGCTGCCTCACATTCGTGCTCTTCCAGGCGGCCGCGCCCAGCGCCTGGTCGAAGCCGGAGCATGTGAGACGTCCTACTGTCTCTAGTACCGGTACTTTGAACTAGCTTGCTTCTAAGCGCTAGAAGCAGTTATACTGCAGACGCTGTCTTCGGTGGCACATGCCCAGCTGAAGCAAGGTAAGTGGCCAGAGCTTCGCCAGCCCTCTTTGCCTCCGCGAAGGACGTGAAGCGTCCTACGAACATGGTGTCACAGGTTTGCCAGGAAGATCTCTCAGATCCAGCAGGCCCACTACGTGTGCGGACGTGTACGGCGTCTCCCACATTGTCTGCAGCGGCAGCTTGTAACGTACTGCAGCATCCTGAGGCGCGTGTGGCAGCAAATGAGAGGCTTGAATCACAACAGACACCCTATTCCGGGGAACCCTGCAGGCTAGTGCTTTGTTGAGGCACAATTTTAAGAAGGAAAGTAACAGTAGGTAACAGCTGTTATTACTGGGTCGCCCGTG